>JAJOOO010008093.1:0-31248 GCA_029582685.1 Solanum piurae | reverse complement strand
GAAATCTGACCAAGTGTGGAACCACGGTGCCCATTGACGGTCCGTAGATGGATCTACGGACCGTACTGTCGATCCGTAGATGGTGACTGAAAGGGTTCTAGTACCTGATTTTTGAAGATTCTAAGTATGGAGCTACGGAAGAGGATTGACGGACCGTAGATCGATCTACGTCGTGACTTTATGGTATTCCTCTATTTTTCCTATAAATTCATTTTCTTCATCATATTGGTTTATGAATGATCTAACATGTAACAAAAAAGAAATACATGAAGGTAAGAATATTTCATTCAAGTCTTTATTTTTTCATTTCCTCTATTTTGTCTATATAAATTCATATTTATTTTCGTGAAGATTCACATTCAAAATTATATTTTCTCTTATTCATCATATTTGTTTGTGAATTAACTAACATGTAACAAAAAAAATTACATGAAGCTAACATATATTTCATTCTCAAGTCTTTCTTTTTGTTTTTATGTAGTTGAACATGCTTTCTTAATATTTTATTTATGTGTGTTTTATCATTCACCAAGCAAGAATAATTTAAAATATATCTTTGTAATTCTTAACAATGTGTTGTTAGTATGCAAGTGTTCTTTCTAATAGTCAATATTTAGAATATAATGTAGTTTGATTATAATATTTGTTAGACTTCAAAAAATGACTATTATTTAGTATTGTTAGTATATGCTATTGAAAAAATAATATACAAATATATTACATATAGTTCAAATTTCTTTCTTTCTTTTGATATATATTTTTTTAATTGGTATATGATATTTTATTTATTCATATAATTTTTTTATACAATTGGTTTCATATGATGAAGAGTTTGACATATGGAGCAAAATATGGCAGCGGATCTACTTGCAAAGGAATAAGGTAGAAGGGAAAAAAAACATAATCAGAGATTATTTTTGCTAGATTTTTTTTTCTTCGGCTTGTATTAGTAACTTAGCTACTTTTGCTAGAATTCTTTAAAATTGATTTGTATGAATAATTTAGCTACATGTATTGTCAATGCTAATCATTTGGTACTTTATTATTCTATTTTTTTTTAAATTATGAAGCATAATTAATATAATTATTTCATTTGAACAAACAAAAAATTATGATAATTAGGAGTTTCATTTTTATTATACTTGTAAAAAAATAATTGAAAAACAAAATATTCATTTCATGATGTCATTTTCTTGCGTATAACAATATGTTTTTGTCACCATTTCTTTTTACTTGAAATATATTTATAATTTTTATGCAGTCATCGATTATTATATTGTTTTGTTCTTTTTTGTATTTTCACCCTTTGTTTTCATTTATTTATCTTACAAATAAAATCAATGCATAATTATTAGTACATTTAATGTCTAATAAAATTGTACATTTGAATTATTTATAATTCATGTCTCCTCATCTTACTTGTAACTTCTAATCTATAATATTATTCATAAATTTTGTATGTTTCATTTTTCATAATTCTTATAAATATTTAATTAGTTTTAAAAAAATTATAATAAACAATTATAATAATAAAGACATAATAAAAAATTCAAAAGTTTTTGTACGAAATCAGAATTTGTATAGAAAATTAGTACTCCTACAAAAGATAGAGGAATTAAAACATTCTATAAAATATTTAACGTAATACAATATATTGTTATTTTAACATATTGCCTCTTATTCATTTACTTCACCTCAGTGAATATTTGTTCTACTATATAAAGATGAATATTTTGCGTTTAAAAAGATACAATAAGAAATTGTATTTTATATGTTTAAAAAAATGAACAAATGTATCATGTCGCAGATGAAGAGAAATATCAATATTATCTTATATATATTTGGTACTAACCTAAATATTAATATTACATATTATTATCTTAAAATTTTTATATATACCTGCACTGTAACACCCCAAAAATTTCTGAGCTAAGACTCGAACCATTCTTTATGTGTGAATAAGATTTTACCGAGAAATTTTAAATTTTCTTAGTTGTTAAGGTCACTAGATGTAGCACCTCGAGTTCCAAAAAGAACTGAAAAGAAATTCATTCAAAGCATCAGTAAGTTCTTTAAGTTTTGGGTCAACTTCAAACGACCATAATGTAACACCTTTCTATTTGAAAGAACTAGAATTTGGAAGAAACCGTTTTTAGAAATAACTAAATTTGGAAAGTTTGACAAAATTAAGCTAAGGATGAGTTTTTGGTTAACTTCAAACGACCATAACTCCTAGCTCAAGATGAGTTAGGTGTGCTAGGAGATACAGTAGGAAATATCTTTGAATTATCTTTCCAACGCCACCAAATTTGCTAAATTTCAATTTTGTATGAGGGAGATATGGCCATTCAAAGTTGGGTTGTCTAGATAAGGAAAGTCAAAACCGGATTTTTGAAGGGTATTATGGTCTTTTCACTACCCAATTAATTAAATTCGTGTTTGGTAATTAAGTTGGGGTCTAAACTGATTAGATTCAGTTTACGCTTTACAAAATTAAGTTAGGGTTTTGAGAGAAGAGAGAAGAAGAGGAGAAGAAGCAAGGATTCGTCATGTTCTTGAAGTTAAGCATGTGAATTTCGCCAAGGGTTGATCCCTACGAGGTATGTGAGATCACATAGCATTGGGTTAGTTCACAGATGTGATAATCATGATTCAATTCCGCAAATTTATGTTCTTGAAAGTACAGAAATTGAGTTCTTAATGGGTTTGTTGAAATTCAATTGTGTTTTTGATTTGTTGAAGTTGTTGAGAAGTTCTTAAGTTAAATTCATGGAAATTGATGTTGTTTTGAGTAGATTCTTGAACATTTTGGTGGTCTAGATAAATCTAAATGTTTGGGGAAGGAACCATTCGAATCTAGAGGGTTTAGAATTGAAAAACGAGTAAAACAATTCAGGGATTTCTGGGCAGGGGTCTAGGGAGCCGCACCAGCCAGAGCGGCCCACTTTGGGTTCTGAAGTTTGGGCTCTGGGCGCTGTGCCAGATAGTGCGCCCCAACCCAGCTTCTGCAGTTCAGCCTTTGGCTCCCCGCGTCACACAGAGCGCCATGGACGCTAGGTCTTCTACCCTTTCCCACTTCTTTCCATACGAGTTCCCTTGAAACGTACTTATATTTTCTAGTTGATTTATACACTCTAAGGAATTTCTAAACATCATGATATTGTCTATAACACGAGATCATGACCCTTGAATCCATAAATCAAATTCAAGGTAGAGCTATGAGTCAAGTCAAGAGAGTTAGAGTCTTTCAAAAGTCATATGCAATCGTTTAAAACTTATTTTAAAGGCTTAAGCCTTGAGTCTGAGAAAGAGTAGAGCCAAGTTCATTTCTTTAAATGATATATGGGAACTAACTAAACCCAAAGAACAAATATTTTTACATTTAAGATAAGAGGAAACACCGATTTCCAAATGAGTTTTCATGAGTAGTTTTGAGTTCCATCTCTTTTAAGAGATAAGATTTTTGAGTAGTTACCTCAAATCACAGAAAGAGTTTTGTTTTAAAACATATGAGCTGAATATATTTTGGAGTAGTATTGAGCACCGAAATGGGGACAAGTTCATAATAACTCAAGTCTCCATAAACCATGTAGCCATTGTGAGTAGAAAGAGTCATACTTTTTAGATGATTCCTTAGTGCTTTTTATCATAGACTAGTGGATCCACTTAGTTGAGGCGTTCTATATCCCGGCAAGTTATAGGACAGTTCTGGCAGCGTGGGCGAGACGTTGTATTATCACATAGCTCATAGAGATGGTTGTCAATTAGAGAAACTCCCACAGAAATATATTACTTTACTATATGATTAAATTTGAGTTTCTATTTACTGTTTAAATTCTTCATATAAAATGCATCTTTATTGTTGTTTATTTCTGCATTGAGTTGAGCATCCATGAGTTGAGTAAAGATGAGGTACGTGTTTCTTTCAGAATTCGGTTTAAGCTTATGTCATGTTTAGTTTCCCCCTCACATGGTCGTACATTCAATGTACTGATGCCGTTTGGCATGCATCATTTTATGATGCATATAAAGGTAACCAGGATCAGCATCCCGCGCCTCGTTGATCCAGTCGAGCGCTCAGAGTCAGTTGGTGACCCTCCTTGCTTTTCGGAGGATACCTTTGGTTATGTTTTGTTTTACAGCTTTTGGCTATTTCAGTTGTTAGGGTGATCGGGGGTCTTCTCCCGACATCCCTCTTAGTATCTAGAGGCTTCATAGAAAGTTAGATATGAGTTCTTTAGTACTGATATTTTAGTTATTTGATTTTGAAGACTTGAGTTGCCATTTTGGCTAAGTTGAATGTTATTTTTTTAACATTCTCAGTTTATCTATTCGGACAATTTATTTAAGATTGTATCTAAGTAAATTTATGTTGAGTAAGTCTTCCACTGAGAGTCTAGCCAGACCAAGGGTTCGCTTGAGGCCAACAATGGTTCTCGAGTGCCAGTCCCGCCCAGGGTGTAGGCTCGAGGCGTGAAAAACTTGGTATCAGAGCACAGAGTTCAAGAGTCCTAGGGCATCTATGAACCCATATCCTTAGAGTCCTAGTTATCAGTGTGAGGTGCACCACATATATAATTAGGAGGCTGCGGCATTTAGAAACTATCTCACTTCTTTCATACTCATTTCATGCGATAGAGTTCATCTTTATAAAGTCCCTTTTCTAACTCGTGCTTGTGCGTGTCTTTCAGTTGATCATGCCTCCACGAAGAGTTGTTCGAGGTCATCCTGCTAGGAGGAATGTCGAGGAACATGGGGTACCTAATGAACTTGAAGTGCAACCCAATGAGAGGTCACCAATGCTGAATTTTGGGAAGCCATCCGAATGCTGAGTCAAGATGTGACCAACCAAGTGGGACAAAGAGGGGTTCGACAGGATGTAACTGATACGTCTGGGATCTGAGAGTTTCAAAGGATGAACCCTTCGAGCTTCACTGGTTCAAGCATCACTAAGGATCTGGAAAACTTCGTTGAGGAGATTCAGAAGGTTTTTGAGATTATGCACGTCACCGATGCTGAGATAGTGGAATTAGCTGCATACCAACTAAAATGTATCGCTAGAATCTGGTTTGATCAATGGAAGAAGGGTAGAGCTGAGGGTGCACCGAATGTGAGTTGGGCTATGTTTGAGGAGGTTTTCTTGGGGCGTTACTTTTCCCAGGAACTGAGAGAAGCCAAGGTACGAGAACTCCTCACCCTTCAGCAGGAGTTAATGAGTATTCATGAGTATAGTTTGAATTTCACCCAACTTTCTCGATATGCTCCGTAGATGGTTGCAGATATGAGGAGAAGGATGAGTCTATTTGTTTTTGGATTTTCTCATTTGTCAAGTAAGGAAGGTAAGACTGCGATGCTAATAGGTGATATGGACATAGCGAGGCTGATGATTCATGTGCAGCGGGTTGAGGAGGATAAGTTGAGGGATAGAGAAGAGTTCAGAAACAAAAAAGGCTAAGACATCTGGGAATGAGTCTGGGCAGCAGAAAAGTAATGCCAACCGGGAATCCTTCCAACAAAAACAAAAGGGACCTGCTCCATCATCTGCTAGTGAACCTGCACCAAGGAACAAAGGTGAGTACAATAGTCAGAATTCGCAGAATTTCAAAGTGAGGGCTACTCAGTCTCAGGGTAGTGTGGCAGAAGGAGGTAATTGGATTCCTGCATGTGCTAAGTGTGGTAGGAACCACCCAGGTGCGTGTCACGATGTCTCTACTGGATGTTTCAAGTGCGGCCAAGAGGGTAACTTCATGAAAGAGTGTCCTAAGAACAGGCAGGGAAATGGAAATAAGGGCAATAGAGCCTAATTTCTTCAATTGCTCCACCAGACAAGGCTGCATCTAGAGTAGTTACTTTAGGGCGGAGGAGCAAACCACATATATGCTATCACTAGTTGTCAAGAGCAAAAGAATTCTCCAGATGTTGTCGCTGGTATGATCAAAGTATTTAATCTTGATGTTTATGCTTTGCTAGATTCAGGAGTGAGTTTATCTTTTGTGACTCCTTATGTTTCAATGAATTTTGATGTTCTTTCTGAGAAACTTGGTGAGCCTTTTTGTGTTTCTACAACTGTTGGTGAATACATTCTAGCTGAGAGAGTCTATCGTGATTGTACTATTTCCGTTAATCACAAGAACACCATGGCTAATTTCGTTGAGTTAGACATGCTTGATTTTGATGTTATTCTGGGTATGGACTGGCTTCATGCCTGTTATGCCTCCATTGATTGTAGAACTCGAGGTGTCAAGTTCCAGTTTCCTAATGAGCTAGTCTTTAAGTGGAGGAGTAGTTCAGCAGTGCCTAAGGGTCGTTTCATCTCGTACATTAAGGTGAGAAAGTTAGTCTCCAAGGGGTGTGTCTATCACTTAGTCCGAGTTAACGATTCTAGTGTTGAGACACCTGCTATTGAGTCAGTTTCTGTTGTGAGTGAGTTTCCTGAGGTCTTTTTAGATGATCTAACTGGAGTCCCTCCTGAGAGAGAAATAAACTTTGGTATAGATATTCTTCTTGATACTCTTTCCAATATCTATTTCGCCATATAGAATGGCACCAACAGAATTAAAAGAGCTAAAAGACCAGTTGAAAGATCTCCTTGATAAGGGTTTTATTCGGTCAAGTGTCTCTCCTTAGGGTGCTCCGGTCTTATTTGTGAGGAAGAAAGATGGTTCCCTTAGAATGTGCATAGATTACCGTTAGTTGAATAAGGTTACTATCAAGAATAAATATCCTCTTCCGAGAATTGATGATCTCTTCGATTAGCTTCAGGGTGCCACTTGTTTCTCTAAGATAAACCTCAAATCTGGCTACCATCAGTTAAGAGTAAGGGAATGTGATATTCCAAAGACAACTTTCAGGATCCGTTATGGTCATTATGAATTTCTAGTCATGTCGTTCGGTTTGACAAATGCGTCTACAGTGTTCATGGACCTTATGAATAGAGTATTCAAGCCTTATTTAGATATGTTTGTTATCGTGTTCATTAATGACATTCTAATATATTCGATAAATAAGGAAGATCATGCTAGCCATCTCAGAATAGTTCTCCAAACACTAAAGGATAAAGAGTTGTATGCTAAGTTCTCTAAATGTGAGTTTTAGCTTGAGTCTGTGGCATTCTTAGGCCACATTATTTCCGATGATGGAATTAGAGTGGATACCCAGAAAATAGAGGCAACGCAAAATTGGCCAAGACCCACATCTCCAAATGATATTAGGAGTTTCTTGGGGTTGGCTGGATATTATAGAATTGTTTTAGAGGGGTTTTCATCTATTTCATCCCCTTTGACCAAGTTGACTCAGAAAACAGTGAAGTTTCAATGGTATGAAGCTTTTGAGAAAAACTTTCAGGAATTGAAAAAGAGGTTGACTACTGCCCTAGTATTGACCTTACCAGAAGGTACTCAAGGTTTTGTGGTATATTGTGATGCGACCAAAGTTGGCTTGGGTTGTGTGTTAATACAGAATGACAAAGTTATAGATGATGCCTCCAGACAGTTGAAAGTACACGAGAAGAATTACCCAACCCATGATCTAGAGTTGGCTGCCATAATATTTGTTTTTGAAAATATGGCGTCATTATCTTTATGGTGTTCATGTGGATGTGTTCACCGATCACAAGAGTCTTCAGTATGTGTTTAGTTAGAAAGAGCTCAATCCCAAACATATGAGATGGTTAGAATTACTCAAGGACTATGACATAAGTATTCTCTATCACCCAAGTACGGTTAATGTTGTTGCTTATGCCTTGAGCATGTTGTCTATGCGTAGTACTACCCATGTTGAGGAAGAAAAGAGAGAGTTATCTAAAGATGCGCATAGACTTGCACGATTAGGAGTTCGCCTAATGGATTCCATAGAAGGAGGAGTAGTGGTGATGAATGGGGCTGAATCATCATTAATGTCAAAAGTGAAAGAGAAATAAGACTAAGATGCTATTTTGCTTGAATTGAAGGAAAATGTTCATAATCAAAAAGTAATGGCTTTTGAACAAGGGGGAGATGGCGTATTGAGGTATCAAGGTAGGATGTGTGTACCAAGGGTAGATAAAATCCAAGAGAGGATCATCGAAGAAGCTCATAGTTCCAGATATTCTATCCATCCTGGTTCCTCAAAGATATATCGTGCCTTGAGAGAAGTTTATTGGTGGAGTAGTAAGAAGAAGGGCATTGCAGAGTTTGTTGCTAAGTGTCGAATTGACAACAAGTTAAGGTAGAGCATCAAAGGCCCGATGGTATGGCTCAAAATATAGAGATTCCAGAATGGAAGTGGGACATGATCAATATGGACTTTATTACTGGTTTGCCACGATCTCGCAGGCAACATGATTTTATTTAGGTGATTGTGGATCGAATGACCAAATCATCCCACTTTTTGCCGGTAAAGACTACCCATTCAACATAGGATTATGCCAAGTTGTATGTTCAAGAGGTGGTTAGACTTCATGGAGTTCCAGTTTCGATTATTTCAGATAAAAGTGCCTAATTTACTGCACAGTTTTGGAAGTCACTCCAGAAAGGCTTGGGTTCAAAGGTGAACTTGAGTACTACTTTTCATCCTTAGACAGATGATCAAGCAGAGTGCACTATTCAGACCTTAGAATATATGTTGAGCTCCTGCGTGATTGATTTCAAGGGGAATTGGGATGATCACCTACCTCTCATTGAGTTTGCTTACAACAACAGTTACCATTCCAGCATCCAGATAGCTCCCTATGAAGCTCTTTATGAGAGAAGATGCAAATCTCCAATTGGATGGTTTGAGGTTGGTAAAGCTGGGTTGATAGGACCAGACTTAGTTCATCAAGCTATGGAGAAAGTGAAAGTTATTCAATAAAGGTTGAAAACAGCGCAGCGTTGTCAAAAATCCTACACTGATGTTAGGATAAGGGAGTTAGAGTTTGAAATAGATGATTGGGTATACTTAAAAGTTTCACCCATAAAGGGTGTTATGAGATTTGGTAAGAAGGGGAAGCTTAGTCCCCGGTATATTGTCCTTACAGAATATTCAAAAGGATTGGTAATGTAGCTTATGAGTTGGAGCTACCATAAGAGTTAGCAGTGGTCCATCCGGTATTTCACATTTCTATGTTGAAGAAGTGTATGGGCGATCCTTCACTTATCATACCTACTGAAGATATTGGTATCAAGGACAGCTTATCTTATGAGGAGATTCCTGTTCATATTCTAGATCGCCAAGTTCGAAAGTTGAGAACAAAAGAGGTAGCATCAGTCAAAGTTTTGCGGAGAAATCAGTTTGTTGAAGAAGCCACTGATATACCGTGAGTTTACGGTATTTTTAATACTTTTCACTTAAGAGTTGTGTGTGTCTAGGGCCTTTTTGTATTGGTTTTTATCATGTTTTGCAGGAAAGATGTTTAGGCGCGGAAGTAAAGAGACAGATGAAAGAAATCCAGAAAAGGGCATCAACGGAGGTGATCGACGAACCATAGGTCCATTGACTCTCCGTAGATGGTGATCGTAGATCAGCAGGGCAAGGTATGGAAGGAGAATCAGGGAATCTGACCAAGTGTGGAACCACGATGACCATTGACGGTCCGTAGATTGATCTACAGATCATACTACTGAACCGTAGAATGTGACTGCGAGTGCCAGTTATGTCAAGGGTGTAGGCTCGGGGCGTAACAAACTTGGTATCAAAGCATAAAGTTCAAGTGTCTTATGATGTCTATGAAACCGTGTCAGTAGGATCTTGTTTATAGTTGTGAGGGACCCACTTCTATAAATGATGGACTATAGACATTTAAGAAAATTTTCCCTTCTTACATACTCTAAATCTTGCAGTAGAACTATGCCATAAGGAATATATTTTTACCGTGCGTCCTCATATCCATTCGACTACCCCTCATACTGAAGTTGTTGAAAAGTAAAGCCAAAAATCCTTATGGATGAGTTATTCTTAGGAAATTCTTGAGGAAGTCATGAGACTATAGAGGAGCTTGAGACGAGCCTGTGAGTGAGTTAACTATTGAGATTAGAAAGAATGTACTTTTTCTTCATATCATTTGTGCGTTCGAGCTAAAAGCGAGATATACTCCCAGACTCTCTTCTCTACAACTTGTTTAAGTTGAGATCCTTATGAGGAAGTTTGTTCTAGAGCTTGGGTAGCGTTTTCACTCGGAAGGTAGTATGAGTTATGACGTTAGAACTGAAGGTAGTAAAAGTGCCCAGAGTTAGAGGAAATCATGCAAATGTATAGTAATTTGTGAAAGAGGGATAGTGATGGGGTAGATTATGTTATTGCAATCATACACTAGTCAGTTATATATGATGAGTTTACTTTATGAGTAGAATAAGGAATAATAATGTGATAGAGAGTTCGTGATAGAAGGAAGAGGAATAGTTACTAGTTAGGATAAGATAGAGTATATTTTAACCAGAATAGAGTTAATGTCGATGTGCCATCGTGTAGAGAAGAATAAATAGATGTGTTGAATTAGAGAGTAGAGTATTCATGAGGTGATATGCCAAGCTAGGCTTATCATGTATGAAGGGAGAACCCCATGGAATTCAGAAGATTATAGAACTAATTAAGAGATAAAGTATAGTAAGTGAGTAAATAGAACTTAACTTGTTAAATGGAAGGTGAGGATAGTCTATAAATAGGTAGACAGAGAGATGAAAATTACGCCTACTTGTCATGAGATCATAGTGGGCGAGTGTTTCTTAATATTATCTTATATTCATAAGTTAGTATAGTATGTGAGAAATCGTGTTGATAATTGTGTTTAGTAATAGATACAACGCTTGAATTCAAGATGAGTGGTGTGATCAATAGATGGCAACATGAGGGTGATGGTGTTAGTTTTGAGATCTGATCTACTAGGTTTGACCTGAAATAGGTGAGGAATTAAAGTGTTGCTTTGCAATGAAAATGTGGTATTATGACCCATAGAGGAGAGGAATGAAGGTGGCCAACTTATTAGATTATCAAAAGCAGTAAAAAGGTGCACCCGAGATTGTATGTGGCCAGACGAGGTCCCAATTTAGGTTATGAATTTTCATGTGTGCCTAGATAGTATAATTGAGCTGCCAATATCGGATAGGTTGGTGCAAGTGTAATTTTTCCTAAAAGAGTTAGATGAAGCTGTCTTAGAAGCCAATGAGAACAGGTTAAGAGAAACATCTTAGAAAGAGGTCTTAGTACCTGCTTATGGAGAGTTCGGTAGTGATGAGATAATATTTTCCTGATTTTTAGAGTAAAGAGAGTGTAGACCAGTTTAGATATGATGGAATAGGTGCATAGCTTTCAAGTGTCAGCTTTAGACCTAAGCCAGAGATGATAAGATGAGAAACCAAGTCAAGTTTTTAAGGATGAGATAGTGATGTCTTCAGAAAAGGTTTTAGATATATATCAATACATTCATAATCTTGCGTATTCCTCAAGTGAAGTTATTACATAATCTTGTTGATGTTTCTAATATCAGGATTGTGTTCATCACCTAAGCTCATACACTTTAGAGAGATTCACATCTATACTCAATTCCTAGAATAAGGGGCATTGATTTTAGCTCATTGATCTTTTACCCTAAAGATTTTCTGTGATTCTTTAGTAGTTGGGTGATGCTAGAAGGAGAAGGTTAATGTTCTTATCGTGATAGTGATGGTGTGATAATTTCATCTAAGGTTATAAATGTAGAGGAAGAAGAGGATGAGATTTTACTATGAGTAATAGTTAAATGAGAGCCCTTAGTTGGTTCCGTATAGTAATGCGGGAAATTCTAGTTGGTATGGTAGAGATGATGAGAGAATGAGAACTTCTTAGAACTTGGTTAGTAGAAGTCCATGGAGGTGTTACTGTACTAAGCTTGAATGTGGTGTTATTAAATATTTCGTGGTTCTTGATATAAGCCCGATGTTGGTCGAAATGGTGGTAAGGAGTGAAATTCTAGGGATGAGATTTCCAATCCAGGTATATAACCCGAAACATATGATTTTGGGTTAGTTTTGAATACAGTAAGAGTGTACCGTTAAATTCAGACGTTGGCAAGAGAGGTTATGTACCCTTGTGGGAGCTATGAGTTGCAGCCAATCAGGCATGGTAATAAGGAAAGAAGAGCATATTCGAGAAGTGTTGCTAAGCTTAACAGCTAGCAGTCATATTTTGTAATACCTCGGTCTTAGAAAGAGCTACTTTTAGAAAGAACTAAATTGGGAATAGCCAATTTGAGATTTGTCCGACTTATGCTTAAGTAGTAAGTTTTGGGTCAGCTTCAAACGATCATTACTTTCAATAGAGGATGAGTTAGGTGGCCCATAAGATATCAAATGAAAGGACTTTGAATTCTCTTTCCAACTCCACCAAGTTTGCTAAATTTCGAGTTCAAATGAGGGAGATATGCACATTTGAAGTCAGCCTATCCATTTAAAGAAATTTACCCAAATTAATGATAGGTAATTTGGTCTTTTCCTTACCCCATTAGATCTAAACGTTTTTAAAAATATTTTATAAGTCTAAACTGACTTAGATCAGTTTTCATAATTCAAAATTATGCTTGGGGTTTTGAAAGGAGTTCAAGAGGAGGAAACAAGGAGGAGTTGAAGCGTTCGACAAGATTTCTTGCGAATCGTGGACTTGTTTCACCAAATTAAGGTATGTAAGTTTTCATAGTGTTGGGTTCATTCACCCACACATCATCATGTGAATTCCATCCGTAATTTTGTTCTTGAGGTTGAATGATTTGAATTCTTGATGGGTGCTCTTGAGGTGAGGATTTCGATTTTTGAGGGTTGTTCTTGAGGAAAGTGAGTAGATTATCGTGTACTTGTATTGAGTAATTGAATCTAAGGAAAATTTGAGGAAACCAATCGATTCTAGGTGAATTAGAGTCAAAAAACGAGAAGAAAAAAATTGTCGGATCATTCTGGAAAGAGGCTGGGGCGCCACGCCCTAGATGCTCCAGGAGGGATGGCGTGGGGTGCCAGTAGTGCACTAGAATTGACCCCCAGTAATTGGATTCCTGGCGCGATGTGCTATCCCTGCACTCGAAGAGTCAGGCCACCTTTTTCTTCCGTTCTTCGATCTGTACTTGTTCCTTTGAGTTGAGATTTCATTCGTTTCTTAATCTTAAATATCTAAACTACATTTAATCATCATGAGGTCCATCATATCATGAATCTTAACTCTTGAATTCATAATTCAAATTCAAGAAAAGATTAAGAGTCGAGTTTGAAAGAGTCTTTTTAGTAATTTTGAGAAGTCTTTTACAAACTTCTTTTAAGGCTAGAGCACTTGAGTATGAGGACGAGGAGAGTTTTAGTTCATATTTTCAAAATGAATATATGGGAACTAAGTATTCCCAAGAGTAAATATTTTTACATTTAAAATGAAAGAAAACATCGATTTCCAAATGAGTTCATGAGGAGTTTTGAGCACTATCTCTTGTAAGAGAACCTTTTGAGTAACAATCTCAAAGTTTGAGGATGAGGAGATAGTTTTAAACATATAAGTATGATTTATATTATTGGGATTAGTATTGAGCACCAATATGGGGACGAGTTCAGAAAACTCAAAGTCCTCATAAACCATATATGCCAACGTGGATAGAAAGGGTCATACCTTTTAGATGATTCACTTAGTTGAGGATGTCTTATACTTCGACAAGGTATAAGACAGTTCTGGCAGCGTGGGCCAAACGTTGTATCATCACATAGCTGATAGTGATTGTTATCGATTAGAGAATCTCCTAAATAAGAGTAAAATAGTTATTATTGTATTTTTAAATACATTAAATTATTATCTACTATTTTAAAAGCTTTATTTATAATGCATCTTTATTGTTGCTTTTATATTGAACTAAGTTTAGTTGAGTTGAGTTGAGATAAGGTGAGTATGCTCTTCATTTTTAACAGTTCAAACTTATGTCTGTGATTTAGAGTTCCCCTTACATGCTCCAACATTCCATGTACTTAAACCATTTGGCCTGCATCTTTCATGATGCAGATACAGGTAACCAAGCTCATCAACAGACGCTTCGTTGATACTTGCAGCTCGAGTTAGCTTTGGTGAACCTCCTTGCTTCCGAAGGATTTCCATTTACTTTTCAATTTTATTAGGATGTTGTGGGTCTTGTCTCAACTTCTATCATTGTCATTAGAGGGTTCATAGATAGTAGTGTTTTGAGGAATCTTTACCATTTCTTTTGTTAAATGTTTAAAAGACTTGAGTTTCCTATTTATGGCTAGTTGAATATTCTTATATATTCTGAGTTATCTATTTTTAGAGATTGAGTAAAATCTTTACTTTTAAATTTCATTTATTGTTGAGTAAGTCTTCCGATGAGACTTGAGCCAGGCCAAGGGTTCGCTTGGGGCCAGCAATGATTCTCGAGTGCAGGCCATGTCCAGGGTGTAGGCTCCGGGCGTGAAAAACTTGAATCAGAGCACAGAGTTCAAGAGTCCTAGGGTGTCTATTAAGTTGTGTATCAAGAGTCCTAGTTATCAGTGTGAAGCGTGTCACCTCTATAATTAGGAGGCAGCGACATTTAGGAACTATCTCACTTCTTTCATACTCTTTTCGTGCGATATAGTTCAACTCTATAAAGTTTCTTTCTAATTCGTGCTTGCGCATATCTTTCATATCATGCCTCCACGAAGAGTTGTCCGGGGTCGTCCTGCTAAGAGGAATGTTGATCCCTAGATTAAGGGGTTCCCAATGCACCAGAAGTGCAACCCCAAGAAGAGGTCAATAATGCTAAGTTCTGAGATGCTATCTGGATGTTAGGTCAAGTTGTGACCAACCAAGCTGGGCAACAAAGAGGGAATCAATAGGATGGGACTGATACATCAAGGATACGTGAGTTCTTAAGGATGAATCCTCCAGATTTCACTAGTTTAAGTGTCACTGAGGATCCGGAACTTTTGTGGATGTCACGACCCAAACAACCGGGTCGTGCGGGCACCCACTCTAAAACCTAAGTAGGAGAAGCCTCATATCCCAATAGTTAAAACATGAGGAAATTTTTGGAAAACAGGAACAAATATAACACTATGATTTTACAAATAAAATCATTGGACATACTATTAATTAAACTCGTAAGGTACTTTAAACAACTCCCATGGATCTAGTCTAAATAGGTAAAAGAGCTACTAAGGGCACAACTGGACAATAAATTAAAAGACACAGCTTCCACCATGCGGAAGGAAGAACAAAAGTTGCTAGAGATTTTCTTCATCTTCACCTAATGAAACGTCACAAATCCTGCATCCAGACTATGTCAAAAGACATAGCAAGAGTAGTATCAGTACAAAACACACGTACTGGTAGGGATCATCGGTCAACCCGACGCCCACCACAAAACATAAGAAACCAACTAGTAAGATCATGAAATAAACCACTCGCTTCTCCACATTTACTCTCTCTTGGAAACACCTCCAATATACCCTATCACCCTGATTACTAACCCCCGATTTGACTCAACCCACTTACCAAATTCCTGATCATAGCTTAACCATGCTAAAACACATAGAAACTACCCAAGTACAACTACTATCAATACAACTACCCACTCACGTCATACCCTTACTTCCTCATCATATTACCAACCACAGTCACATAATCCATTAATTCAAGCTTTCATAACATTAAATCCAATACCTTTCCCCCAAGGTGAAATCCACCTAAGTCTATTCCATCACATACACTATCGCTAGTCTCACCATTACACCCACGAGTGACCAACTATAAATCATCATAACACGTGCCCTCTAAGTACAACTTATACAAAACTATACTTCACAAGCGTATATCAAGCATATACCATGTTATCAACAAGCACACGAACAACGAACAACTCACATCTAATATCACATTATTGGTCCTCTCACGGAACCCATACTCAAACTGTTAGCATGCCGGAAGGTGGCAACCGATTCCAAGTTAGTGTGCTGGAACATGGAAATCCGATCAAAGGTTATGCTGGAACGTGGCAATCTGATCCAAGGTTATGCCAGAACGTAGCAATCCGATCCAAGTTAGTTATGCAGAAACGTGGAAATCCGATCCCATTCACACACCACAATCACAAACACAAGTATATCCTCAAGATCATACATTTAAGTCATGATTTCATGGTAACGATAATTCATCTATCTCATTTACAAAAAGTGTGATCAACATTGCAACATTCATACATATACAAGTATGATAATGAAGCAAGAACAAGCATACATCACACAATCATGGAATCACAATCATCACCTACGAATTACTCCTCAATCCCTATCACATATATAAGAGTTAACCATACTCAGCCCTAGTTCATCGTTAGGATTTCTCATTAGGTTTTAATCACCATTCATCATAATTCCTCATTTTCATCACTTCAATTATCGTATGTAACATATATTCATAGACCTAGTTCTACTCTTCATTTCATGTCCTTATTCCTGACCCAATTCTATCCATGATTGCAATTCTATGTCTTTCAAATAACTCACCAATTCCTCCTCACAAGGCATAAACCCACATACTTGAATTCTAAGGATTATTCACGTAATTTACTAGGTGAACGAGGGTCTACACACAACCCTACCATTGATTTACATATATCACGTAGTAAGCACATATTTAATACTACTCAATTGTAAAAACCTAGCCTACCTGGGCGCCAAGCAGTTGTACGGAGTTTTTGACTTCGATTCGAGTTTTTCGGGTTCGTGACGGTGAATTTGGCCAAGAATTTGTAAGATTTCGCCATCCCCACGCTAGAAATCTCCTTCTCCTTCCTTCCCAAGCTTAGAGCAGCTTTTCTGAGGTTTCTAGGGTGTTTTACGACTTATTTAGGTATTTTAGGAAGATGGGAAAAATAGGATTTCTCATAATTTACATTTTGCTTTGCTTAACCCGCTTTGGCACCAACTTACCCCGCCCTGGCGGAGGCGCCCCAGCGGCACCTGGCCCACGCTGGCAGGACAGTGTCCCCGAGTTTTCCCCAAATTTTGCTTTTCCTAATTAACGACGGTTCGGGTCGTTAGAGTTGAAGAATGGGCTAACAAGATCTTCTAACTTCAAAATATATTATTCTATAACGTTCTGAATTATTTAAAAAAAAGAAAAACTCACAACAAATTTGAAAATATATGGATTTATATGAATCATTTAAAATTTATCATTTATAAAATAATTTTTTTATTTAGTAATATGGAATAAACATTTTCATGTTGTCCTACACTAAATTAAAATCTTATTACTATAAAATGTGGGAACATGAATTAAAAGTCCTATTTATTTATGTAAGTATAAAATTTATTAGAAATTCAGCTATTGCATATTAATTCTTTAGTTATAACATTATAAATTTTCTTTATTATTACTAATTATTGTAAACATACACTCTTTTACATTCTTTAGTTATAATATTATGAATTATCATAGTTATTACATTAATTATATCTATCTTTCATCTTTTCTTATATTAACCTTTGACCAATAATTTTTCAGATTACTATAGCGCCCCTATATATGTTATAACACGGTGTTGAAGTATATGAACTATATCTTTTTTGGGTGTAAGATAAACATGTGATTATATATATATGATTTCACAGATATAATATATTCTTTAATTTGAACTTTTAATTTTTTCGGTAAAAAGAAGGAAACCTTTCTCAGTTGACTATGAACAGTTAGATAACTATCTTTAATTTATGTGCACAGTCAATCGAAAAGTCAAATATGAGAGCCAACAACAAGAACGATATCTATTATGTTATAACTTATATAATAAAAATTAATATACAAAAATAGTTCTAAAAAATACATCTAAATAGTTTAACGTGGAATACACCTACAAAGCACATCTAGTTAGATGACAATAAAAATGAACAACAAATATCGTCTATAAGGTAATATTTGTATGATACGACTAATTACATGATTGAAACTCATCAAATTGAAATAAATATATACATTATTGCATTAAACCAATAAAATATTTCATTGACCATCTTCATAGGTTCTTGTGAATAAGAGATATATATATGCCGATCCACATCGAACATTTACAAAAGAATCTGCAGTATTATTTTGTGCAAAACTTAATATTCAAATCTTCGCTTAAATAAAAAATATTATTTACTATAACATATATTTTTCTGTATTGGTAATCACGTGCAACACATGTGCCGAAAAACTAGTAAATAATATAAGTATCAATTGTAAGAAGTACCAGTGATGTCTTCTTGTTGTGGTTGGTCAGGTAGTTTCTCTTGGATAAAATCTTTTTGGTCATTTGTTGTTCTACTTTCATTATGTTCTTCAAATATCTCATTTTGTATTATCACCTATAAATTCACTTTGTTTTTTAAAAATAATTGAAAAAGAAATATTAATTGTCGAATACAATGAGCAAGCTCAACAAAAATTTCACGCCAACAAAAAGTAAAAACTTTCTCTCAAAATTAATAGTTCAGAGTTGACAACAAATTAGAACATCCCTAAATTAAGTTAATAGACATAAGTCACGATTAATTAATTACCTCGCATAGATAAAAAAAGGGATCTAAACATTGTACTCTCTTGTATAATTCCCTTAAATAAATGGTCCTCTTCTTCTTTATTCTCTTTCGTCGAAAGATTTAATCTATTTTCAATGTTTTCCTCCATTAAGGTATGATCAAACACACCTGGAAAATCACGCATAACCAAATGAAAGTAAAATGATTAATAGTATATATGTCAATTGTAAGATGTTTAAATAAATTATTAATTACGTATCATAAATAATTAGTTACATACCATGAATAAATATAATTAAAAATTTAGGACTCATCTCCATCTCCACATCAAAATAATTTGAAAGAAGTAATATAAGTCAACTGTAAAATGTTAATTTCTCGAATAATGTTGATACCTTGTTGTTGTTGTTGTTGTTGTTGTTTTTGTTGTGTTTCAAGTTTTTCCTTCTTGAAAGAACTTTGTTGCTCTTTTTTCTTTTTGCTTTCACTACATTCTTGAGATCTCTCATTCTGTATCATCTTCTTACAACTTTCCTCTTCATTTCCTTCGAGTGACTGAAAGTAGAAAATTTATTGTGTAATGAATCGACCACGATCTCAAGCTATACTACCGCCGATCTACCTTTCAAGTACCTTGGCATACCACTGTCTACTAAAAAGTTGACCCTACAACAATGAAAATCTCTTACAAATAAAATTGTCAAAAGATCTCTTATAGGACTACTAAAAAGTTACTCTAGATAGGGACATAGTTAGGTAAACAAAAGATATGAAAATTACCATAGCAATGAAGTCAATAAGATTGAAACTATTCACGGAACTTTGTGGTACTCCTTGTTGCGCATGATTGTCTACATCTTTTCCTTCTTTTATCAGAAGTTTTGAATTACGCCATTTGTTATTTTTTATTTGTCCAGCTTGCATATTGCTCTCCCTTAAAAAATATTAGTTAATCATTTATTTTACCAAATTAATTTTATTAAAGATATTTGAAAGTTAAAATTCGTTCACTACTAATTGAATTAATTTAAAAAATAATTACTTAATAAGAGTAAAAATAAAAGAATAATTAATATAAAACAATGATAAGATGTAGAAGAAATTTACTATGCATCCTCTTCTTTTGATAAAATTACAACAGGATAAATATCTATCTATATATAATAGGAGAAGAAAAAATGCCTACATATCCGCACCACAAAATTAGTAGTATTATTAAATAATAAATAACAATTCAAAAAAACAATTTTAAGAAAAAGCATAAATTAGAAATTATTTTTAAAATGTTTACGTTAAAACTGTTGTATTGATTTTTTATTTTTTTTAATAAATTAAATATGTTTGTTGAGAAGAAAAAATGCCTACGTGTCAAAACTACAAAATTAGTAGAAATATTAAATAATAAATAACAATTTAAAAAACAGAAATTAAAAAAAAAACATAAATTAGAAATCATTTTTAAAATGTTTACGTTAAAACTGTTGTATTGATTTCTTTTTTTTAATAAATTAAATATGTTTGTTACTAATAAAATGCTAACTGTCTAATTTTTTTAAAATAAATTTTATAACAGTAAAAGTTATAGTTTATGAATTATCAAATTTAATTAATTTAAAATTTAAAAATCTATAATAGGAGAGGAAAAAGCGCCTATGTGTCAGCACAACAAAATTCATATTTTTAAATAATTAAATATAACTCATTTTAAAAATTAGTTCCATGTAACTGGAAATCTATTTTTTATTTTATTTTTAAAAAAAATTATAACTTAAATACGGTAAAAAAAATTCCCACAAAGTTTGATGATATTTTAACTGAACATTTAGTTTAATAAATATATATTAAATACGATTGAAAAAACTCCCACCAAGTTTTGGAAACATAAAAAAGTTGAAAATAAAAAAATTGCAAATATAGAATGAAAAATACGGTAAAAACATATGTTTAAAAAATTAAAATAAAATTATAATAATTAAATAAAACAATTATAAATATATATATTAAAAAATAGGAATATGGAAAAAATTTAAAATAAAATTACAAAAACAGAATGGAAAGCACGGATAAAGAAAATGAAAAACACAGAAAAATTCAAATTAACCTACGTGAAAAAAGAAGAAGAAGGGGATAACATCACAAAGTGATTACTTTTTTATTTGAGTGATTACCTAAAGCTGCTCAACTGCTCATGTGCACTTTATCCTTACACTAATCAAACTCACACTAAATTGCAAAATTGCAATATTAAGGCAACACAAAGAAGTCACCAACATTCTTGCGCAGAGTAAGCAGTATTTTGGGCATGCATATATGTGTCACTCTACTCGTGTGAAGAGATCGTTTTTGATAATTATGATTTAATTACGGTCTCAATTGAAGACAATTCAGTTATAATCAAATATTTTGTTAATTTTTTGTTAGATTCTAGATATATTGTATGAATATTTGAGGTCATTCTGTATGCAATATATATTGAAAATATACTGAGGATGGAAACTTGCTTGAATCATAATGTACTAGACGGCAGAAAAATTTACTCAATAATGATAAAGCACAAAACTTCAAACTTATAACTAATTTTACAGTGTTAAAGTTTATCATTTTCATCGTTATCATAATATAATCTCTTTCAAAATATAATAAATTATGTTCTTCAAGGTTAAACTTTTTTGAATACTTTTTGCATGATATAGTAGATATTCAAAATCAAGGACGAATTATTTTACAACGAAAAGTAATTTAACAATTATGATTTTACGGTAATATATCTAATACAAGTTTTTTTTCTTCTTCTTTTTACTTCTTCATCTTTTAACTTTCTCTTTAAATTTCATATGAAGATGATAAAACAGATCGATGGAGGAAAGATTCACAAATATATTGAACTTGTGATACTAAAAATAAAAATTAGGAATAAACTACTTACTTTTTCTCTCAAATATAATTCATTTTGTACTTTGGTATGTATTGTTTATTTGTTACATCTTATTATCTATTTTTGTCTCACAAGTATTTAAATATCTACTTTATAATGTATTTTGTGTATGAGAAAATTAGATCAGATAAAATATACAAAATATGAGTGAAGATACTAAATCTTGAAGTTTGTTGTATTTTAGAGTATGGAGTTTACAAAAAAAAGTAAAAAATCTTTTTGACAACATTTGATGCTACTTGGTGTAATTCAAAAAAGTCTCAATATATGATATTTATATATTGCACATTTTATTTTATTTTATTTTAATTCCAGCAATACTATAAATATAGGTGAAAATACTTGCATCAAGAAATCAACCAAATTTAATTTACTCATATTTAAAGTATCACTCTATTATTGAATAAAAATATTAACTATAAAAATACTTCTAAAGAGTATAATTTTATTTTGATCATCGATTTTCATTTTGAAATCAAATAAATAATATATATATATATATATATATATAGCGTCACGTGTTCACACTACAATTGTTCTTTAATTTTTAGTTTGAAAATCATTTAATTAAATATTTAAAATGGATGAAAATTGTATGATTTTTTTATTTTTATCTCTTATGATTATAAATTAATTAATTTATCTCCAATTGTTATTGCAATTGATTTTTAAGATTATTAATGCCAATTTTAAATATGTGTGCAATAGTTTATGAAGAATTTAAAAAAACTAAAGTAATTGATTAATAACTATCTAAAAATTAAACACTCCTAACAGTGTAGAATCTCTTCTCCTAAATCATAAGGAACACAATAATTCATTTATCTTCACTCCAAATAACAAACACTAGAAACTAATATTCTTTATTTAGTCTAAAATAAAATTATAAAAATGCAGATGGATATTCCTGTAAATTATATACTAAAGATAATGGGAAAATAGAAAATAAATAAATAAATTAATTTTTTAAAAGAAATAAAAAAATTACTAATATAATCCGCTAGAAAAATCACGAAAATATACAATAGGATTTAGTTTTGGCTCTTTATACTTATTTTTTAAAAATTTAATAGGATTTACAATAGTATTAAGTATTTTATTTAACACCATATTTTTAAATATAGTTACCACATTTAATTTAACTTTTTTTCATTTTTTAAAATCTAAATGATTATACATGTGGCTAACGTTTATGTTATTTTGAATTCTTATTTTTATTATAATTAGAATAATTATATTTATTGATTGACATCTATTTCAGTATTTTTAAAAAGTATATAATTATTTTTACAAATAGGGTGATGTAAATGACTAAATGTAATGTAAAGAAAACAGAAAACTAATTTTTAACAATGACAGTTAAAAAAATTACAGGAAATTTGTGTTTTTTATTTTTTTAAATAATAGATTTAATTAAAGAAAAATTAGTTATTAGTATTTTAGGAGGAATATATGTATAATCAAAATTTCGTCGATAATGTCATGATATTAAGTAGTTAATAATGTAGTAATAAACAAAAGCAAGTATATTGTACAAGTTATCAAATGATCACGTGATTTATTCTTCAATTTCATGGCGATTTAATTATATTGTGTTTAAGAAATAGATAACAAAAAAAGTTTTGAATAAAAAAATGAGAAATGATATATATTGAAATAGGTCATTATTATACATATGATTAATAATTCTTTATATTATCTGCACAACGTGCGGGCACGTATACTAGTTATGGAATAAAAAGGAGATTTTTAATTTTTTTTTATCATTGTGCATTACTTAAATCAAACTTTAAGTAGATTTAGACTAGTGGTGGCAAAATTAAATCTATCTCGCTTAACCCGTCCACCCCATTTTAATCTAACTCAATTCAATCCATTAACAAATGAGTTGATATGTAATCCAAATTGACTGAAAATCTTGTCAAAATATTTTTAATTTTTTTAAGAAATTTGATATGTTACATATAGCCACATTAAAAAAAAATATTATTAGGTACTAAAATATTTTAAAAGAACAACTAAGATAATTAAAACTTAGTAAAATATGGATTGGATCTTGACGCGTTTCATAATTCATTATCTGACCTATTTTGACCCAAGACAATTTAGATTGGGTTGATTCTTGACCCATTTTTTATTTTGATGCATTATGACCTGCCCAAATTTGATTCAACCAGTCCAATTGTCACTCCTACTCATACAAATTTGTGGAATAAATAAACTCCATAAAACATAAAACAATCAAAATCTAGGACTTAACGTAGGAAATTAATTCTACAACTAATTCAAGGAAATCAAAAAAGTGAAAAAAAAGTTGGAAAAACTACAGAATATGACAAACATCAATATATATTTAAAACAAATAGCTATAGTTTA
Organism: Solanum piurae; assembly: GCA_029582685.1. Classification (NCBI taxonomy): domain Eukaryota; kingdom Viridiplantae; phylum Streptophyta; class Magnoliopsida; order Solanales; family Solanaceae; genus Solanum; species Solanum piurae. The sequence goes on along the minus strand of JAJOOO010008093.1, from coordinate 7,467 downwards.
TTTTTTTTATGTTATATGGATATAACTACACAATAAATAGCAAAGTTAATTATATACAAATAATCAGGAAAGTTATTAAATATTAAATAGGAAAATTATTATTACAGGGACAATTAATTATGTTTATGCACATTTTATGTGATCAGTTTTTCATTTTTATCCTCATTAATACTTTCTCTTTCATCAATATTTCTATATCACATATTCTCAATATTTTCCTCCCATATTCCTTCCAATTTAAGATCTTTTTATGATTCTAGAAGCAATTTTTGTGATTTGAATTCATCAAGTATCTTTTAATTGATTTTTTCTCTCTTTTTTATGAAGATTATATTTGTATCCATCTATATTTTCATCTATTTTTATAGGGATTCGATTGAAGAATTATTTTATTTTCTCCATTGCAATGGTTATAGTTATAAAAAAAAAATAGTAAAGGAAGAACATGAGCAAAAATAGATTGAGGTTTGTGTGATTGTGATTTGAATTCATCAAGTATCTTTTAATTGATTTTTTCTCTCCTTTTTTTGAAGATTATATTTGTATCCATCTATGTTTTCATCTATTTTTATAGGGGTTCGGTTGAAGAATTGTTTTGTTTTCTCCATTACAATGGTTATAGTTATATAAAAAAAAAAGTCGTAAAGGAAGAACATGAGCAAAAAGAGATTGAGGTTTGTGTGATTGTTAAATTTGTATATAGTAGAATACTTATATACATAGATACTTGTATTGTAATATTAACACAAGTTGAAATGGTTATTTGTGTATACAAGTATATCTGGATACATAAGTAATCTATCCAATTTAAAAGATTGATTAGGCAATACAAGTATAATTGAATACATTAATACTATATTTTTATAAACAAATACATGAGTTAACACCAAACCTCAAGTATTACAGAAAAAACTTGACCAAAAAGAGATTGACGTTTGTTGGATTTATCAATTTTTTTATACAAGTGAATACTTGCACACTTTGATACATACACATTCTATTATTTTTCTTTTTTCTTATTTCTATGTTGTCCAATGTATCCATCTTTTGTTTAACAACAATGTATTCATATATATATATATATATATATATATATATACTATATTGTATTCATTTTTTGAATAACAACAATGGATTCATTTTTCAAATTGTCGTATTCATATGTTAATTGTCATACTTTACCTTGTTTGATATATTAATATATTAAGTTTTTATAAATACGTGTATCTTTGATATATTAATACTTTAAGTCTTATAAATAGAGATACCAATTTCAATTCAAAGTATTCATATGTTACACAATTAATACATGTTCCTTATTTAGTTCATTATAATTAAAACTGTATTAGTGTATAAATAGAAAAATAAAAACATATAAAAAAAAATACAACTAGAAAATGATATAAATTGTAGTCATTTTTTATAAATAACATACTTAGAGCTATTGAACTTCAATAACCCTATAAATATAATCATTTTTATAAGTTGCTCAAAAAAGTATTACAAAACCAAGAAAAATCACATATCTGTTAGTGATAGTCCATAAATTCAAAACAAGGAGGAAAGGGAAAAGAACTAAAATATTGCAGACCTAAGGAAGCATCACACTATAGAGTTGTGACACTTATTAGATCGAACTGTGTGTGCGTGTGTGTGAATAAAATGAAGAAGCAGATTAGTACCCTCTTCTTCACGTTTATATTCCACTTGGCAGATGAGTTATCAACTCTATATTTGGATCAAATGAAGAAGTAAAATTGTGTTTTCCTTACTGGTTCAATTGCCTCATCTTGATCGCCAAGGTATTCTATTGTGAAATTAAATTGAAATAATGAAGCGAGTGAGGATATCTCACGTTTTATAGTTTACTGTTGGATTTAAATTTGTTTGCAAACTGTAAATACTCTCATCACACTTTTTGTCGAATTGGACCCCAACCTTATTGTGTTGTTATATTTTGACAACTACTTTATTCCCATTTAATTAAATAATTTGGGCACCTCATGTTTTCAAAGCGACTGATTTTAATTTTATTTGCTATTCTCTACATCTTCACATTCACACTAGTAAACTCCTCTATTCAAACAGTTCTCAAAAAGTTAATGAAGAGCAATCAAATTGAGGACTATTTACTTTAATAAGTACATATCTATAATTTAAATAGTTCTCACAAAGTTAATGTGATTCACTAAAAAATTTAAGCTGGCCATTAAATTGTGATAGAGGTAGTATTTATTAGTTTTCATAGAAACTAACTGTTATACCCCATTTTAACTTGAGGTTCAAACGGTGTACAACATTTTGGTGATTTTCAAATTATTAACTAACTTAAGAAGTCGCCACCTAATTATTATGGTGAATTAGGACACCTAAATATTTGACTAAGTAATACTAAAATTGACTCTAATTAAGGTCTAATTAACGTATGTGATTCTAGGTAAGGGTTCTAAATTATCCTAAAGGAAAGGTGTAAGGCATCCTTTAAGGTTAGTTAAAAATTGTTAACCGGTCAAACTTATGTTAATTAATTTTAAAAGAAAGATATGAGTGCTAAATATTAAATAATTGAGTAACCAAGCTGAAAAACATTTTTTATTTTAAAAGCTCTTTTTACAATTGTATTAGAATGAAAAAGATTTAAGAAAGAGTAACTTCTTTAGATCAATTTAGACAAATCCATGGCTAAAAAAAGTAATTAAAAAATAGACACCTGTTCATTGACTGACAAGGTGCTCACGTTAGAAAAATAAGAGTTTAGAACAAAATATATATTATAATTTTTTGAAAGACATTGTCAAGTTTGGACAAAACTTAATAAATCTAGTGGGTTTAAAAATGGTGCAAAATGAAGTGTTTAATTTTTTTTTGCCAAATGAAGTTTATAAAAGCTAAAGCGAGTATGAAGGTTGTTTCTAACTAAAGGTAGCAAAACCCAAACGTCTATATTAAGTTAGTTATTATGAAACAAGAAATTAACACATATCCAAAACATATAAGCAAGTTAAAACAAATAAATGCTAAATAGTAAAGGCGACCCCCAAATGAATTTTGCTTGCTATTTGGATAGTCTAAGATGTCGACTTCATGTGCGGGTATGATGGTGTCGAGTCCATGAGACTCTAATTTTGGTAGTGTCCTTAAATGAGCCCTCTTTCACGGTGAGAGTCTTTTATTGAGACTTCAAATAGCTCCGAAAGTGTTCATGCAAATAAAGAAAGAATAAAGAGATTAGGGAGGCAAATCCACTTTAAGACTATATCGAATAAACCAAACATGAAGCTAGTAAAGTCGTACAACCAAAATACTATCCGGAATGGAAAGTATGCAAGCATAGGATAAGTCGACTTATTAACAGAACTCAAAGTAACTAGTCTACAAGATAAAACTAACTCTCAAGTTTATCCAACTTAATCTATAACGAATTTACATTTTAAGGCATGAAGATAATTAAAACAAGCCATTTATTTAAAACTTATAAGAAAGACTTAACACATATACTATATATGTTGACATAATAGGAAAGAAACTTAAAAACACGACTTTGGATATCTAAAATATTTGAGCTAAGCCCAAATACATTTTAAACATCACCTTTAGTATAGCTAAAAGTGAGCAGAGACAACATTTTCATCATGATGACAAAGAAAACAGAGGAAAAGAGGAACACATTACAAGTTGGCTATCAAAATACAGAGTTTAGGACATTTTATTTGCGCCTTAATCTAGTAAAAGGCTATACTCCGACAAACATAAACGAAGCAATACATATTTTTATAGGCTTAACATTATCTCAAAACAGAGGGATATATATTTGGTTCACATCACTTAAGTATGCTGATAAGTATTTTACTCATTTGTCAAACTTCAAACAAAACATAGTCTTGGAAACATGATTTCTAAAAAAAAAAAAACAATCTTCAAAATACTTTAACATCTGATTTTAACAAAAGGAATGAACAAACAGTGAATATGAAAATCAAAGATCAGCTAAGTTACATTCATTCATCATGATGCCAAAACACAAAAGTACTGAAATGAAACTAACAGTAAGCCCATAACACATTAAAACACAAATTCGTCCATATCTCATGAAAATAAAATAAAAAAGAAACTAGATGTCACCGACCTATTTCGGGGCAGCGAACTAGGGCGTTTTCGGTCGAAGATCTATGCTCGAATATGAAGATGAGGTTAAGCCCGTTCAAATCCAAAATCGCAACAACAAGATGAAGAACAAGGAATTAAAACTAGGTGTGATAGCTTCAAAGCTTTTAGGGTAAACGAGTAGCTGAAAAACTTATTGAAGTTGACTCCAAATACAAGTATTTATAGGGAGAAAAACAGAGTTTATGAGCGGGAGTTTGAATTTTTGAATTTGTCAAAAAAACAAACCTTCAGATCCAAACGTTTGAAGCCCTTAGGATAAGATTTGCAGGAGCCACGTGATTGAGATGATATCGGCGTGAAGATGGAGTACCTACCCTCTGCTTATTGTTGACAAAATACGCTACTTTTCTAGAAAAAAATGAAAGAGCAGACATGATGTGCGACTGCTAAAGGAAAAGATAGGAGATTGAAACCTAAAGAGAGTTCGATAAATTTAAAAATAAGGATAGTTGGGCTGCTGCGTTTTTGGGCCTCCAAATGGGTTTTTTTTGGATAAATTTAGTAGTCCCAAAGGATGAATAATTTTTGGGTCTCAAATTGAATCAAATTTTGTGGCCCAATTAGCTGAAATAGTTTTCGGGTCGTTCATTCTTTAAATCAATTCTTTCGGGCTTCTAATTTAATAACTAACATAATATATATGTAGTATGTAAAAAATAAAATACTAATATTATATTTTCACTAATGATTTAGAAAAATATTACGAGCTTATAACTAATTAATTAAGTAGGAACTTTGAAATATGATGACGATAATAGAAAGTTTAAAAAGTAATTTTATGCTAATTCTAAAAGGAATGACAATCATAAAACAAATAATATTAATAATAAAATAGTAATAGTAGTAAGTCGTAAATATTATAGGAATTAATGGTAAAAATATTTATTAACTTAGAAGCTCAAAAAATGTAATTTGAAGAAAGGAAGGTCAAAATTGGGTGTCAATAGCTTGTCCCTCTTTGACCAGAGACGATGCAAGAGTTTTTGGGCAAAGAAGTTATCCAAGAAGCCAATTTTGTCCCGACCAACAAATAAGACCTTGGGAGAGTATCAGACAATATGAGTATTGGATAGCTTATGAGATAGAGGATTTTGAGAACAAGGTAGTCGCAAACTTACAAAAGTTTCCCAGGTGTTGAATTATGATGTTACTGGGTATTGTTATTGAGGAGAGTATTCGAAATTGGAGTCGAGCAGAGTTCGAGGTAGACCTTTGACCTTTGTTGGAAAGCTGAACTTTCTCAACACTGCTTAGATAAAGTTCCACGTTGCATTGTGTTTCTTGCTGCTGCATGTGGATTGTGCTTTCTGCCAAAATCTTGATAAAATTGTTAGAATATAATATAAAGCTAGAAATATAATAAACTATCTTATGAAAAAAATCATAAGAAAGATGAGTCCTTTCTGAACCAAAGCTCCAGATGAAATTAATCGAATATACTGCTTCAAATTATGCGCATGCAAGGTCTCTTTAGTAAAAGAGACATATATATATATGTGTGTGTGTGTACCTCGATTCTTCAAGAAATTTAAAATGCAGTGCTCATATGTATATTTTAAAAATAAATAAATAAATGCATTGCGAGATGTCTCATTAGAGACATATAAGCTTTTCAAGAAATTTAAAAGATAGCATGGAGTGCTCAAATGTATAAAATAAATAATTAAAGCATTGTGAGATGTCTCATTGGAGATAGATAAGCATTTCAAGAAATTTAAAAGATTGCATGCGGCGCATATGTATACAATAAATAATTAAAGCATTGCGAGATGTCGCAGACAAATAAGTTTTGCAAGAAAATTAAAAGATAGCATGCGGTGCTTATGCATAAAAATAAATAAATAATTAAAGCATTGCGAGATGTCTCATATAAGCTTTTCAGGAAATTAAAAAAAATAGCATACAGTGCAATAAATAAATAATTAAAGCATTGCGAGATGTCCCATTAGAGACAGATGAGATTAAAATGTCTTATTGGAGGGCAGACTAACCCAACATGTCCTATTTGAGGGTGGATGAACCCGATATCTGCTATTTTAGGGTGAAGGAACCCAAAATGTCCTATTTTAGGGTGGCAGAACTAGATATATCCTATTGGAGGGTGGAAGAACTCAATATATCCTATTAGAGGGTGGAAGAACCCAATATATCCTATTTTAGGGTGGAAGAACCCGATATATCCTATTTTAGGGTGGAAAGACCCAATGTATCCTATTAGAGGGTGGAAAAATCCAATATATCCTATTTTAGGGTGGAAGAACCCGATGCATCCTATTTTAGGGTGGAAGAACCCAATATATCCTATTAGAGGGTGAAAAAACCCAACATATCCTATTAGAGAGTGGAAGAATCCGATATATCCTATTATAGGGTGGAAGAACCCGATATATCCTATTTTAGGGTGAAAGAACCTGATATATCCTATTTTAGGGTGGAAAGACCCAATGTGTCCTATTTTAGGGTGGACTAACCCAATATGCAGTGCAAACTTACAAATATAAATTTTGGTGCAATGCGATGAGCTTGGTGCAATGCAATGAGCTCGGTGCGATTTCTTTGAGGTAGCGAGCAATCATAACCTAGTATGAAGAGCTTGTTGCAGTGCCTTTGCAATATTGAATATTTAAAATGCGGTGCCTGGTGCAATACTTTGCAATAATGCATATGGTGCCCATAACTTAGGAGCTTCAATTTCAATGAAAGTTTGCTTCTTATAAATTCTGCACTCATTGTTTTTTATGAATTTCAAATTTGATTCTTGTTGATGTTGCACCACCTGAATCTTGCAAATTTTGGCTTGATGTTGAGCCTTGTGGTGTTATTGATAAAGTTCAAATATACTTCTTAAAAAAAAATATAAACGATCGTATGCAATATATTTACCCAACTATGAGTCGGGGTCGATCCCACAGAGAATATGGAAGAATATTGTCAATAGCAAATATTTAACTCAATAGTCGTTATATAGAAATGGGGGATTTAAATTGAAATAAAATAAAAACAATAAAAAGATAGCTTTAAACTAAGTATTTATTTATATTTAGATTATTAAAAGTAACTAGGAATGTGTTCCCCATAAGCTCATAACGCGGTAATCCTAATAATAGTAATCCCTTTCTAGTGTATTATATGCAAAGTGATAAGTTAGGTATCTCTAAATCCTTGGTCCGGCATCTAGAGAATTTCACCCCGCACCTTGGTCCGGCTACGTGTGTATAATTTACTAACCCTTACCTTTACCTCATATTAGACATCATAATCGATGTTTGGCTTAGTTATTACTTCGCACCAATCGACACT
>JAJOOO010008092.1:0-25659 GCA_029582685.1 Solanum piurae | reverse complement strand
CGGGCGAATGCCTTGCAGGAAAGGAAGAATGGTGTGGGTGTTGTTAGTCTGGTCATAGGTTGAAGGATTTTCATTCTAAAAAGGGTCAAGGAGGTAACGATGGTAGAGCTCAGTCCACAACTTCAGCAGCACTAGCAGGTCACCCGGCTCAGCAGGGTAACTCATCTAGTACAGGTGGTGGTCAGTGCCAAAATAGGTTGTATAATCTTCAAGCTCACCAGGATCAGGAAGACTCTTCAGATGTAGTCATTGGTACATTACGAGTCTTTGAGTTAGATGTTTATGCATTGTTTGATCCAGGGGCTACTCTTTCCTTTGTAACTCCTTATATAGCAGTCAAATTCGATGTTAGTGCAGAAACTCTCTCAGAACCTTTCTCTGTCTGTACTCCAGTCGGTGACCCAGTTATAGCTAGATGGGTATACAAAAATTATCCTATCACAGTCTCCCAGAAAGTCACCTCAGCAGATCTTGTAGAACTAGAAATGGTAGACTTCGATGTAATTCTAGACATGGATTGGTTACATTCTTGTTATACCTCAGTCGACTGTAGAACTAGGACTGTTCATTTTCAGTTTCAAGATGAACCAATCTTATAATGGAAGGGTAATAGCTTAGCGCCTATGGGTTGATTCATCCTTTAACTTAAAGCCAAAAAGATGATTTCTAAGGGTTATCGCTATCATCTATTCGGGTTAAGTATTCAAGCTCTAAAACCCTAAGTCTTGAGTCAGTTCCAGTGGTTAATGAGTTCCCAGAAGTGTTTCCAGAAAATCTTCCTGGAGTTCCTTCCAAAAGGGAAATCGACTTTGGAATTGATCTCCTTCCATATACCCAGCCTATCTCTATTCCTCCTTACATAATGGCTCCAACTGAGCTTAAAGAATTGAAAGAGCAGTTGAAAGACCTTCAAGATAAGGGCTTTATCACACCTAGTATTTTGCCATAGGGTGCAACAGTGTTGTTCGTATAGAAGAAATATGGTTCTCTCAGAATGTGAATTGACTATAGGCAGTTGAACAAAGTCACAATCAAGAATATGTATCCCATCCCCAGGATTGACAACTTGTTCAACCAACTTCAGGGTGCTAGTCATTTCTCAAAGATAGACCTTAGATCAGGTTATCATCAGCTTAGAGTCAGAGATAGTGACATTCTGAAGACAACCTTCAGAACTTAGTATGGTCATTACGAATTTGTAGTTATGTCATTCAGACTAACCAATGCTCCTACAACTTTCATGGATTTGATGAACAGAGTGTTCAAGCAGTACTTGGACTTGTTCGTTATCGTCTTTGTTGATGATATCCTCATTTACTCTAGGAATGAGAAAGAACATGCGAGTCATTTAAAAGTTGTTCTGGAAACTCTTAAAGATCACCAGTTATTTGCAAAATTTAAGAAGTGCGAGTTTTGGTTACAATCAGTTGCCTTCCTTGGGCATATTGTGTCTAGTGAAGTAATTTGAGTAGATTCCTAGTAGATAGAAGTAGTGAAACAATGACCCAGACCTACCTCTGCTAGCGGGCTATTACAGACGATTCGTGGAAGGATCTTCATCCATAGCCTCACCATTGACTAGGTTGACTCAGAAGATGGTCAAGTTTCAATGGTCAGATGATTGTGAGAAAAGCTTCGCAGAATTTAAAACTAGGTTGACTACAGCTCCTGTGATATATTGTGATGCATCCAGGGTCGGCCTGGGTTGTGTGTTGATGCAGAGAAGTAAGGTTATAGCTTATGCTTCTAGACAACTTAAGGTGCATGAGAAGAACTATCCAACTCATGACCTCGAGCTTGCACCAGTGGTATTTGCACTTAAGATTTGGAGACATTACTTCTATGGTGTTCACGTAGATGTGTTCACATACCATAAGACCCTTCAATATGTTTTCACCCAGAAAGAGTTGAATCTTTGCCAGAGGAGATGGCTTGAGTTCCTCAAGGACTACGATATGAGTGTGCATGACAATCCTGGAAGAAAAATGTGGTAGCAGATGCTCTTAGTAGACTATCTATGGGTAGTGTAGCGCATGTTGAGATAGAAAGAAAGGAACTAGCAAAAGATGTTCATAGACTTTCTCCCCTAGGAGTTCATCTTATGAGCATATCAGATGGTGGTGTAACAGTTCAGAATGGGTCAAAATCTTCTTTGGTAGTGGAGGTTAAGGAAAATCAAGACAGTGATCCGATATTGCTTGAACTAAATGGTGCAATCCACCAGCAAAGGGTTGAGGTTTTCTCCCAATGGGGAGATGGTGTGCTTCGCTATCAGGGTCGATTATGTGTTCCTAAGCTAAGTGAGTTGAGACAGCAGATTCTTGCAGAAGCCCATAACTCTATATATTCTATCCATCCAGGTGCCACTAAGATGTACCGTGATCTTTGGGAAGTCTATTGGTGGAATGGTATGAAAAGGGTTATAGCGGATTTTGTGGCTAAGTGCCCCAATTGCCACCAAGTCAAGGTAGAACATCAGAAACCATGAGGTATGACTCAAGAGATTGACATTCGTACTTGGAAGTTGGAAGTGATCAACATGGACTTCATCATAGGTTTACCTCGTACTCGCAAACAACATCACTCCATTTGGGTGATAGTTGATAGAGTTACTACGTCTTTACGCTTTTTGGCGGTCAAGACTACAGATTCGGTGGAGGTCTATGCCAAGCTTTACATTAATGAGATAGTTAGGTTGCATTGTGTTCCTTTGTATATCATTTCAGATATAGGTCCTCAGTTTACCTCTCATTTTTGGAAGCTATTTCAGAAAGGTCTTGGTACTCAGGTTAATCTTAGCACAATATTCCATTCAGAGACGGATGGGCAGGCAGAGCGTATCATTCATACCTTAGAGGACATGTTGAGATCTTGTGTGATCGATTTCAAGGGTAGTTGGGATGATCACCTCCCTCTTATAGAATTTGCCTACAATAATACCTACCATTCCAGCATTCAGATGACCCCTTATGAGGCATTGTATGGGCGTAGATGTAGATCTCCTGTTGGTTGGTTTGAAGTGGGTGAATGAGCCTTGATAGGGCCAAATTTAGTTCATGATGCTATGGAGAAAGTTCAACTCACTAGAGATAGACTTAAGAAAGCCCAGAGTCGCCAGAAGTCCTATGCAGATGTAAGGAGAAGGGAACTAGACTTACAACTTGATGATTGGATTTTCTTGAAGGTGTCACCTATGAAAGGGGTGATGAGATTTGAAAAGAAAGGGAAGCTCAATCCTATATATGTTGGCCCTTACAATATCTTGAAAAGGATTGGTAAAGTGTCTTATGAGTTAGGCCAACAGAATTAGCGGCAGTGCATCCGGTTTTCCACATTTCGTTGTTGAAAAAGTGTGTGGGTGACCCAGCGTCTATTGTACCTTTAGAAAGTGTGGTTGTGAAGGATAGTCTCACTTATGAAGAGGTACCTGTTGAGATTCTTGGCCGTCAGGTTCGAAGGTTAAGAAACAAAGAAGTCGCTTCAGACAAGGTTTTGTGGAGGAGTCAGTTCGTAGAGGGAGCTACTTGGGAAGCAGAAGCAGTCATGAAGCCCAAGTATCCTCACCTCTTTCCTTCTGATTCTACTCCAGCTTGAGGTAATAGCTCCTCTTCATTTTTTCAGTCATTCATGCGTAAATTCAGTCATAGTATCATGTTCCTTCAGTTTGTACTTGCATTTTTAGTGTATTTGCATGTGCTTGATAATTAGTTGAGTCAAAAATCAGTTTCTAGTGTTTAGTGGTAGGGGTTGCAGCTCTCTCCCTCCTTTTCAGTTAGTTAGTCTTCATTCGAGTACGAATGTTCCTAAGAGGGAGATAATGTAACACCCCGTATTCAAAAATAGACCATATTGTAGAATTTAGAAGCTACAGGTGCCACCGACGGGCAGCACCTACGGTCTGTGCTGGTGCTCCATGGATGGTCACTGCAGCCCTCCCCCGGAAGCATCCAAAAATCCAGCTAAGGGTCCTCCCACGCCAGGACCTATGGACCGTAGGTCAGACCATGGTCCATGGTCTAGGGCTGTAAGTCAGACCCCCAGCTTCCAGCCCCCAGCCAGGACTGACGGTTGACCAGCACAGACAACCAGTCGATCGACGGTCCCGTCCGTCAGTAACCCAGACAACTTTTAAGTCAGGGGTCTTTTGGTCTTTTACTTATGCGTTAGACCCCTAAATTACGTCGTTTAGACACTAAACTACATAGTTTTGATCAGTTTTACCCTAGAAACATAACTAGAACTTACCTAAGTCAAATCATTCATCAAAACTTAAAAAAATTAAAGCATAAGAGGAGAAAGAAGTCAAGAACCTTAGTTCAAGAATGCAATAAGATTTACATCAGCTCCAACCCCGAAATCGAAAGATTTCTTCATGGAATTCGTCACCTGGTATGTGGGATTTCACTAGTGGGTTCCTTTCACCCATTAGGTCCCTAGAATTTAGTCAGATTCTTGATTCCTTATTATTAACTAGACCTAGGGTTCTAGAACTGTCACAACCCATGGGTACCCCCTAGGCGTAACATGGCGTACTCGACCCCGAAGGGGTCCCATACAAGCCTCATAGCATAACTTGAACATAATAGCATATGAAATAGTGCAGAATTTTAAACTTTTCTTTACAATCAAAGTCTTTTTTTAAATGAAAGAGAATCTATGGCACTATGTCTTAAACTATCTAGAACATTGAATTAAAATTCTTGAATACAACTTTAGGGACACGACCCTTACAAAAAGTCTAAAACAGAAAAGAAAGACAATAAAGGACATATGGCCAAGCCCTCGAATACAATGAGGACTCACCAATTTTTTTCTTCTTGATCTACTGTGAACCTAGCCACGAGGATGAAATCTAATATCTCCAAAGCCTACACTTATAGAAAATTTAGGAAGAAGGGGTTAGCACTAAAACGTACTAAGTATGGAAGCATGCATAAAATTCTTGAAAATATGATAAATAGGACATTTTAGTTGAAAAGTACGCATTTGTCAAGTTTGGAAACCAACATGCACTTTCAATGTAAAAGACAAGCCATAATCACATTTATACTCATAACATAGTAAAATCATCACCATAGCAACCCCTAAGAAACACTTGTGCAATGTATGGTTGGCATCCCATAATACCAACCCTACTAAGTACTCCCTTGAAGCTACCTTTGTCATATATTTCATCCTTGGACCTCATCATAATCAGTAGTCATAAATAAGAAAATAGTCATGTACATTACTTGAATTATAAGAAAAGTCATTCATAGCAACCAACCATTCAACATACATGCATACATTCATGTCTCATCATATCATAAAGAATATCATCATAAATCACTACAAGAAAAAGAGTCTCTAAGGAAGGGAAATCTGGTCCCTGAAAGTTCAAATCTGGTCTCAAATGAGCAACTGAGACTAGAAAAACCTGGTCGTCACTCGTCCTAGAAACTACCGTCGCTACTGGTAAGTAAGGACGAGTTCAAAAATCTTGTCCCTAAATGGTTTTGAGACGGGCGAAAACTCTGGTCGTGAGATCCTTTTAGTGACTATATATCTGGTCTCAATTAGACCATTTATATCATGGAATTCATGTCGTTAAACCTCTTTTGTGACGGTACGCAATGTAGTCCTAATAGAGCTTTAGAGACGAGTGTAACCTGGTCCTAAAATATCATTAGAGACCACCAAAAATCTGTTCCTAAAACAGCTATAACGACCTTAACAAACTGGTCCTAGAGTAGTTTTAAAGATGACAAACAATCTGGTCCTAAAACCACTTTAAAGACGAGAATCATTTCTAGTCCTAGCTTATATATTAGCGACGAGCAACAAGTTTGGTCCTAGATTGACCATTAGAGACGATCAAGAATTGTGGTCTCTAACCGACCACCTTTGATCCTAGAGCCATTAATATCACAAAAATCTAAATTCATCAACAAATACCAAAATGATTACTACTAAAAATATGGATACAAAAATATCTTATAGTGAAAGGGGGTAGGAAGATATAGATAACAGTGCGATTGATTACGATAAATTGGTTAACATCCCATGATGTTAGTTTCAATATTTGTTTAACAAAAAATCTCGGATAACATCAAAAGGTTTGCAAAACATTCATAGCAAACTAATAATGAGTTAGTGCATCTTCTAAACTTGCATCTTCACTGAAGAATGAACAAAAGTTTGGCAGAAAACTTTAAAATTTCAGTCTTTGTCAAGTGATATCCAGAAACATCAACAAAACCTGCAAGAAATAAGAAAAATCTATTAGAAAACTTTGAGATACATTAGCCAAGAATCCAACATCTATTTTGAAGAACCATAACTAAATAACATTTGCTAGATAATAGAAACAAATGGAATGAATTGGCATAAAATACGAGCTAGATTAACAACATCTCGACAGAAAACGTTAAAACAGAGTAGCTGGCTGCGATATTGTTGCAGCATAGTAGAAAATTTCAAAACAAAATTTGTGTCGTTATGAAGTTATGTAGAAAATTAAAAACACAGCCAACATAAAAGATATGTACAGTTGCAATGCATCAGTCTCTCAACTCATCTCGTCTTGTCTCGTCACCTCACCTCAACTCGGCTCCTCCTCTAACTGACCTTGTTTAAATAAATTAAGAGTTCAAATGTAACTCCAACTAATGTTGTCAACGCTCTACATTGGAACTACTACCTTTAGTAATAGGACTGAAAATGGCGGCTCGACGGAATATCTCTAATCTACAAATTGAAACTGAATCAGCAGAATAATTCAGGTGATACAAAGGTCATGATTCATACACCAGGTGGACTGTAGTATTTCTGCTGAGTCAGTTTCAAATGGACTGAATGAATAACATAAAAGACGAGCTGCAGTAACAACATGTTGGCAGAAAACGTTAAAACAGTGCAGCTGGCAGCAATTTTGCAGCAGAGCCGAAAATTAATGTACTATGTTCTAAATGTTGCGCCTTTTTATTTTTATTAGAAGGCAATGCATCAGTCTCTCGCCTCACCTCGTCTTGTCTCGTCGCCTCTCCTCAACTTATCTCCTCCTCTAACCAACTTTGTTTAAAGAAATTAAGAGTTCAAATTTAACTCTAACTATTCTCTAAGCAGTCACTAATTTTGCACATATTTATAGACAACAATACAACAAATATTTTAAGAAACCACAACTAAACAACATTTAGAAGGAAATAGAAACAAACGAACTGAGTGAATAACATAAAAGACGAGCTGGAGTAACAACATGTGGGCAGAAAATGTCAAAACAGAGCAGCTGGCAGCAATGTTGCAGCAGAGTAAAAAAATAATGTACTATGTTCTAATTGTTGCGACTTTTTAATTTTATTAGAAGGCAATACATCAGTCTCTCGCCTCACCTCGTCTTATCTCATCACCTCACCTCAGCTCATTTCCTCCTCTAACCTACTTTGTTTAAAGAAATGAGTTTAAATTTAACTCCAACTAATTCTGCAGGGACACTGAAACCTCACACAAAGTAAGATCCACGTATGCACTTAAAGGTTCCTAACAACAAATCAAAAGTTGTCCAGATATTTCATCAACCAGATGAGACCAAGATTCATTTTCAATATTGTATCTTATTCTACTACAGAATTAACACAACAGAAAACAAGTTTGTTATTCCATATTTCTTGTAGTTTTCTAGTGTGACCAAAAATATCTCCTTTTCACATCGAAAGACCCGTATATTCATATTTAATCACACATTGATTATGGTGTTACATTTCAACAAAATAAATTAAAAAGTTGGGTGTATTGTTACTAACTTGGTTAGCTGAAAAGGTTGTTGTCATTCAGTTGAAAAGGACGAAGTTGTAGCTGGTACATGTGATTGATGAGCCACGAAGAGTTCTTTCATTTTTATTACTTCTTTCATCGCATCTTCTAAGGTAGACAAGCGATTGGTCAAGGATTTGTTTTCCTCATTCAAGGATTTGTTCTCTTCATTCAAGGATTTGATATCCTCTCGAGTTGAACGTAGCATAGATAACAATTCAGCTTTTGAGGAAGTTCCACCTTTCAAGTCTTTTGCCTTTACTCCACCTCCAAATCCAAATACGTGGCTACGAGTTTGAGGTCCACAACATTTTTCAACAATCTCTATGGTAGGTAGAGATGGATCTGCTTGAACCATTTCTTCGAGTTGAGCCTACAAAATATATCAAAGAACATTTTCTATTATAAAACATGACAATTTTAAGCAATTAACATATTTAATTTACAAAACGCACATGTTTTTCAATTGCTTCAGGTTCAACAAGCTTGTTATCTTTCTTACGAGTCTCAAAGAAAATAGTTGCCAAATCTGGTGGATTTCCATCTTTTCCACCCTTCACATCAAAGTCAAACATGTCAAATAACACACACCTCACAAATATTCAATTTAGAAAACTAATTTTATGATAATACCTTTTGATAAATAATCTCTCGAATAGGCTTGCTACCAATATGATGAAGCATCTTCAACTTTGCTCGATTTGCTGCATTCCTAGTGCTTCTTGCCTGTATTTGTTCACAGTAAGCTTCTAGTGCAAGTACTTAAAAAAACTGGGATCATAGACATAAATATTTTCGAGATGGTCATTTCTTATATGAGAAATTTGGATTCTGAACTTAAAGAAGAAAAACCAATGGTTCTTGGAAGTTGCTTATAAATGGATGATAATTGGTTGATGCAAATGGATACTTAAAACAATTTATTTTCAAATTTGAGTGAGCAATATGAGCTAGTCATAGCAAGATGTAATCAAGAACTGAAATGCTCTATAACACAGACATATTGGTATAGAACAAAAATAAATTAGGCATGTGAAATCTGCACCTTCTTCATACAATTTTCCTATACTTAAGAACAAAAAGTGAATTCTTTACTCACCTTTGCATCCTAAACTCACAAGATAAATGTGGCTTGCCCAGATTCAAGAAAAATAAATTAGGCATGGATTAGCTAGTTGGTGCATCAAGGATACAAAGACACTACGTAGTAGACATGTTCTATACTCAGGTTTGTTTTCAGGTCTATTAGGTGCTAAGGAGGGATATCAAACTGTACAAAAGAGTAGAAAAGCAGACTATTAACTCAATAGGCGTACCTGAAAACTTTCAGAAGCAAAATGTTCCTTTACTAACCATTCCCATTCTTTTTTGTCTACTCCTCTTGGGACATTCTTAAGAGACTGTTGGATAGGCTTGTCCTTCACATATTTTGCATGCAAGTGTCCTCTCCATTTGTTCCATAACTCATTCATCCATCCCAAGATATGATCACGATGATCATTCATATCAACACTCTCAAATTTGTGCTACAACAATTGAAACATGAGTTAAGTTATTATTTCAAAAAAAGGAGAGGCATCAAGTTGTACATCAGGTGTATATTTATTACCTCAACGGCTGCCCACATGTGATTCAACTTTTCTTGCTTAATATCATGCCACGATGATACCCCCAAGGGGCAAATATTACGATCACGCACAATTTTTCCCAAATGCCTCGAAAAAAAATTGCTATTTGTTCCAACCGTTCGATTATTGTAAAAGGTGACTTTCAGCTTTTGTCCAATTTCAAGTGAAGCAACTTGTTTGCACATGTTGCTTCCTCGAACTCTTCTTACCTTTGTAGGATTAGATGACCCTACAACAACATAATTTGATAAAAACTATAGCAATCAAACTAATTAAAATTTAATAACATATAAATTCAAAATATCATACCTTTTTCTATTGTTTGAGAGTGGTTCATAACTTGATCAACAGATGGAGGTAATGAAACATTGGTTTGCATATTCTCTTTCTGAAGAACCAATTTTTTCATGTTTTGCATTTCTTGATTAGAAGACATGTTAGAACTCAATTTTGTGCATTTAGAAGGAGTTTGCATATGCCGATTATCAAAAACAACACTCTTGTTGAAAGATCCCAACTCATGTTCATCACTTCCCAAAGAGGAGCTCAAAGATCTAGTTCTTTTCTCAAGTCCCTTTCCTGTAGCACCTAGACTCACTTAACATGATATAAAAGTGTATCAAAAAAGTTGAAACCACGGTATATTTGTAAAAAATATAATATTTTTGAAAAAATCTTACTTGTTTCAACTTCTTGGGTGTATTTCTTAACTTGATTAGTCATAGGAGATGCAATATTAATTTGCATATTCTCTTTCTCAGGAGCCATGGAGTTTTTATGCATCATTCGTATTCCTTGACTAGTGGACATGGTAGAGTTTTTAAGTCCTTGGCCATTCCCTGTAGACTCACCTCGAACGGCTCCTAAAGACAAGATATTTAAGTATAGTGAGATAGAGCTGCTTTTTGGCCTGATATTTAACTTTTTATCATGGCATTTACATATCAGTTCGTGCCATATTGAAGGTAAAAGGGTAGATAAGATTGTATGCATGATAGCATTATACATATTAATGTCTTATTCCTATATTCTACATCAAACAGAGCACTCAACAATTAATACAAAGAAGAAAGAGAAAATTTCTGAAGAGCCTTGTTGAGGTAAAAAAATAGATCAAATATTCGACAATGGACACAACTTATAGGAATAAAAGAAAATAAGAGAAATAAATTAAAGAGGTGATTTCACCAGTAAACTTAAGAGGATTTGTTGGAAAAGATATTTCTTCTCAACACAATTAAAGATTTTGCTATCCCTTAAAGTGAAAAAATACAAAATATCTTACTTGTTTCAATTTCTTTGATGTACTTCTTAACTAGATCACTTGATTGAGGCAATAAACTCTTAGATGGCAAACTTCCCTTCTCACTCAAAGATTTAAGCCCTCGTCCTCGACCCTTTCCAATAGCACCAGGCGCAACAAACGTATATCTGATAGTACTCTTCATATTAGAATCAACCTCATTTTCAGTCTTCAATGATTTCATCTTGAACCTGCAAAAAGAGACAAAACATTAAAAATTACACTTGAAAATGTCTAATTATGTAGTAATAAAAGAAATTGTGTCATCATAACGTTGAATAATGAAATACTAATTCATAAAAGATACTTCACCTCATTAGTTCTTTTTCTTTTCTTTTGGGAAGGACTTCCTAACTCTACAATATCATCATCCATTTGTTCCACAATCTCAAAGGAATCACGAGGTTGAGTCTTTCTCACTACTTGCCAACCTTTGTTGGAATTATCATTAGCATAAAACACTTGAGATGCTTGATTCGCTAAAATAAATGGCTCATTTGTTTTCAAAAATCTACTTGGATTAACACTCACAAAATCATACTCATCCTTTTTAACTCCTTTTATTTCATCATACACATCGAACCAATTACATCGGAATAAAATCACTCTTCTATCCATGACAAATTGCAACTCAATCACATCTCTTAAAACTCCATAGTAATCAAGGTTCTCACTATCTTCATCATTCTCACCCAATACAACAACACCACAATTTTGAGTCCTTAACTTGTTATCATAATCTTCTACATGAAACCTATATCCATTAACGACATAACCATTAGAATGCGTTGAATATTTGGTGGGACCGCGTGAAAGTGAGAGTAGATCTTCCATGATCTGACTATCATCTTGTTTGTGCAATTGTGCGACCTATCAACAAGATAATATTTAATATTTTAGAATGAGTATCACAATATTAAAATATCAAATTTTGATATTTATGTATTACTCACCCTATCTTTAAACCATGCAATAAATTGTCGGCTCCATTCTGCATCAGACAAGTGTCGAGCATTCTCATGACTTTGTGCAAACTCTCTATAAAATTGAAGTGAACCATAAGTCTCATCTGAAAAGTGATTAACCTAAAAGAAATAAAAATAATGAGATGATATAAAAGAAATCTCCATACTTGAGATATGGTAAGACTTCATCACAGTTCTTCAATATGTATATATGTGCTTGCTCTAGTTCATCTGCTTCAAGCTCACATGGATTTTTAGCTCCTAGAGTTTTTCCAGGTTGACTAAAAATAGATAAACCACCATTCGATTGTTTTAAACCACCATCATAATTTCGTTCAGGACGATTGAATCTTGTGTCAACCTTATGCAAATACCTTGAACATAAAGTCATACATTCATTTGCAATGTAGCCCTCTGCAATACAACCTTCTGGACATGCCCTATTACCAATGAGAGATTTCAAAAAATATAGCCATCGCTCAACGGGATACATCCACCGATAATGAATCGGTCCAGCAATCTTAGCTTCACTAGCTAAATGAACAGGTAAGTGCACCATGACATCAAAAAAAGAAGGAGGGAAGACCTTTTCCAACTTGCAAAGTGTTATGGGTATTTGTGCTTCAATATGCTCCAAGTTTTCAATTCTCAACTCTTTCGATCCAAGCACACTAAAAAATATAGACAATTCAATGAGAGGTTCACACACTTCTTTGGACAACATACCACGAAGTGCAAGAGGGAGTAGATGTTGCAAGAGAACATGACAATCATGACTTTTCAATCCAGTTATCTTGTGATCTTTCAGGTTCACACATTGAGAAATATTAGATGAAAACCCATCAGGAACCTTTAGATTCTTTAAGAAAAGGCACAATTTGTGCTTATCTTCGGGAGACAATGTGTAGCATGCTTTTGGAACTTCAATTTTCTCCCCCTTTTGGATGGGGTGCAATTCTGGCCTAATGTTCATCTCTTGTAAGTCTAATCGAGTGTTAATTGTGTCCTTGGTCTTTCCTTTGACATTCATAATTGTCCCCATGATATTATCACATATATTTTTTTCAATATGCATAACATCCAAATTATGTCGCAACAAGAGACACTTCCAATATGGAAGTTCAAAAAAGATACTTTTCTTGTTCCAATTATCCATTCGGTTTTCATGTGATATGTTCTTTCTTATCTTAGGATCTTTTGATAATTGTAACCCTTCAAGATCTTGCACTTGATTAAATATCTCAATACCGGAACGCACTTTTGGTGGAGGTCTTTTCTCCACTGTACCATCAAATGACCCCTTCTCACTTCGCCATTTGTGATTCTGAGAAAGATAACGCCGATGACCCATAAAACACTGCTTCTTACCCTTAGTTAATCGAATTGAGGAAGTGTCTTTATTGCAACATGGGCATGCCAATTTTCCTTTCGTACTCCATCCCGATAAATTTCCATATGCTGGAAAGTCATTGATGGTCCATAATAAAGAAGCATGCAACTTAAAATTTTGCTTAGTTGATGCATCATAGGTCTCAATACCAACTTCCCACAACTCCTTCAATTCCTCTATTAAAGGCTGAAGATATGTATCAATTGCATCTCCTGGACCATTTGGACCCGGAATAAGCATTGACAAAATAAAATTTTCTTGCTTCATACACAACCAAGGTGGTAAATTATAAGGGATAAGAACTACCGGCCAAATGCTATGTGAGGTTTTTGAATTCCGGAATGGTTGAAATCCATCACTAGCAAGTCCAAGTCGAACATTTCGAGGCTCAACCGCAAATGAAGGATGAAGTTCATCAAATGACTTCCATGCCATTGAATCAGCCGGGTGCCTCATTATTCCATCATCCACTCTTTTATCCTTATGCCATGTCATCAGAGTAGATGTCTTGGTAGACATAAACAATCTCTGAAGTCTAGGCTTTAAGGGAAAATAGCGTAAACTCTTTGTTGCTATCTTTTTACCTTTTTTATTCCTTGTTTCCCCACTATGTGTATTTATTTTCCATCTCGTCGCACCACAAACCTTGCAAGAATCAAGTAAGCTATCATCCTTCCAGTATAACATGCAATCATTAGTACAAGCATCAATCTTGTTGTATGAAAGACCAAGTTCTTGAATTATCTTCTTTGCCTCATAATAAGAATTTGGCAAATTGGCACCATCAGGCAATAACTCATCTTTCAACATTTTCAATAGCATTGTAAATGATGCATTACTCCAACGACCCATACTTTTTATATGAAGCAATTTGATCAAAGTGGAAAGCTTTGAAGCTTTTGAATTTTTGTATAATGGACACTCAAAATCCTTTAATAGGCTGTAAAACTTTCTTGCTTCAACATTTGGTTCCTCTTCAAGAAAGTCATCACAACCAGTATGTGTAGTTCCTCCATCAAGATTAGGATATAAATCTCTCAATAGTTCTTCTACTTCATCTTCACTCTCACATTCTTCTATAGCATCATCATCTTGTTCTTCATCTTCATGTTCTGATTCTGATAATGGCTCACCCAAACGTTCTCCATGGTGATACCAAAAAGTATAATTGCGAATTATTCCATGTACTAGCAAATGTGTCTCAACTGTTTTACGAGTTCCTAAAGTTGTATTGTAACATTTGACACATGGACATCGTATTTCATCTTCTTCTCCTGTTTTTTGAAAAGCATAATTCAAAAACTTTTGCACGCCGATCAAGTAGATTTCATCGAGACGATTATCAACAAGTTGCATCCACTGCTTACTAGGTGCCATAACTTTTAAGAGGACATGAAAAAACTTTTAAAAAGATAAAGAATAACAAAAAATCTAAGATGCAAACAACTTGTTACCATCAGATAAACATAATAGGGTTGAAATCTAAGGATAGATGTCACTAAGAATTATAAAAGATTATAACTTTACTTATAGCAAAGATGTTAGTTCCTGAAACATGATTTTTCTTTGAGCCTACCAAAGATTGGAGCAACTAAAAACACAAAATAGTATACATTACGACATAAGATTATCTAAATAGTCGTTTGTTACTAAAAAAACTACTTGCTTATAGTTCTTTACATAAAGTGGGAACTTGATGATTTGGAAAGGGAGGACTTCTTCCGTTTGAAGAAGATACGAGGTTACAAGAAGAGGGAGGTAGAGAAACAGATGGCCGCTGCAAAGCTATATGCAGCGAAGAAGGCTGCTGAAGATATTTATTTAAAGAGAGGTATTTTGCTTGGTTCAGCCCATAACTTACTGTCCCATGCTTTACAGAAAGATAAGGATATTGTTTTCTG
Organism: Solanum piurae; assembly: GCA_029582685.1. NCBI lineage: Eukaryota > Viridiplantae > Streptophyta > Magnoliopsida > Solanales > Solanaceae > Solanum > Solanum piurae. The sequence continues at coordinate 10,681 of JAJOOO010008092.1, read as the reverse complement.
ATCTGGAGGTCAGTTTTTATTAGTCACGTCTATCGTCAAATATAGATGGATAATACTTTGCACGTTAACTTTTTTTTGTAGAACCATTTATTTGGACTGCTTCATTTTTGCAATATAGCAAAAGGCCCAGATTACACGCTAACAGAGAATGGTAGAAAATCTGATCATTTTCATGATCAGTATATTTTTTTCTTCTTGTAAATGAACATGAGAAAATCTGATCGTATTCATGATCAGTATATTTTTTTTCTTCATGTAAATGAACATGAGAAAATCTGGGAATGTAGTTGTTTCTCCATTTTAAGTGTAATTTCCTTGATGACTACTAAAGTGTAGTTTCTTAAATGCAGGTATGGGATGTTATATCGAATGAAGAGGTTGTAGAAATTGTATCTGAAATTCCGGATAGGGCAAAAACAACACAGCATATTGTTCAATGTGTTGTTCGTGCTTGGAAATGTAAGAGGAGAGGGATAGTTGTAGATGATATTTCAGCAATTGTACTCTTCTTTCATTTCTGTCAGCATATTTACCCTGTAACTACTCCAAAATAACACTTGATAGAAAGCGCAAGTTTCTGTCTCTCATGTTCTCCATCTACCTGCCTTTGGTTAGTTATTTTTTCATAGTTTATTCACGAAATGGATTGGTATTAGTCTACATACAAAAAAGTCATTCTATTAGATCAAACAAGTTTGAACATACATAAATGATAAAATCTTAGAACTAGATGCTCTTTAGGTAAGCGTAAGTTCAAAACAAGTTGAAATCGACTATATGAATAGTCACTGACAATATTTCTCCATTAGACAATACTTCCAAGTGGAGCAAAAATGATAAATTACAGAAGTAGGCAACTTGGATGATGAAGTTAAAGTACAGTGAAGCCTAGCTGCAATTGAAGGAAAAGTGTTGAATTTTCTGCTCCAAAAATTCTGGGTAAGTTTTCCTAACATAGGACCAGACAAAACAATGAGTTAAATGTACATGTTGCTAAAAAGTCAGCCCAAGAAAATAAGAAAGCCAAAGCCACTTTGTTGCACCATGTCAACAACTCAAGCAGCCATTTCAGATGGCTATGAAATTGGAAATGCAAATGTTGATCTTCATTCAGAATTCTGTTTTGAACTTTGAACTCATGATAGGTAGTGTCATTCTTCTTGTACTTTCTGTTTAGCCGCTTCTCGTATTTTGATTATATTATTAGATGGAGAGATTTTTAACAGTTCAATAAGAGCTCTGTGCATGTTTGTACTTAAAAAAAACACTGCCAAAGTATAAGTTCAATTATTTACTCCTTATATTCTGTTTTTTAAACAATTCCTTGTCCAATACTAATGATCAACAAACAACTGATCATGACATTAACTGGTGGTATAGAAAAACTCCTCATCATAATCTATGTAATTACTTCATGTCATCTAGTGATTTCAAACCCAAAAATACAGCCGAGTTTTGGATCATGAGCACTCTATAAAATATGAATCTTCAGGCTCATAATACACTTCACAAATCGAGTCAACTATTAGAATGCTCGACCCAATAATCTTTTACTGACAAGTAAGAAAACATTGCAGATTATGGAACTTTTAACCTATTAATGTTAGAAAAGAGGAAGAGGAAGAAGAAAATGACTAACTTGAATAAAACAACAACAAAACTCCATCAATACAATTTATGGAAGAAACAAGAAGCTCGATTTAGAAGAGGAACAAACCTGGAATTCCTTTTTTCGCAGCTAAGCAGCAACTACACAATGAAGAAGACAAAGCTGCTATGAAAATTCACTGGCAAAATCGAGTCAACTATTAGAAAGCTCAACCCAATAAAACATAGCATATTATGTAACTTTTGACCTATTTAATGTTAGAAAAGAGGAAGAAGAAGAAGACTAACATGAATAAAAGAAGAGTCATCAATCAATTAATGGAAGAAACAACAACTCGATTTAGAAGAGGAAACAAACCTGGAATTTTGTTTTTTCGCAGCTATATATGCGCAACAACTACACAATGAAGAAGACAACGCTGCTATGCACGAAAATTCACTGGTGTTGAGATTGGGGCAGAGTCGAAGCAATAACCCTTCTTTGATCAGGCAGTACTGATTTGAAGAGAGCTAGGGCAAGTTGCGACCATATTTAGAAAGACTTTTCCAATTCCTTTTCTGTCATTTACTTTTCTGAAAAAAATAGCGGGACTTTGCCTTTTTTGGCTTCATTAAAAAAAACTTTAGCGCCTAAAATTTGGTGAAAACAAAAGTTCATTTTTTTAGTACTTCAGTATTTAATTTGGGTTGAAGTAATTCCCGCTAATTCCTTCAATTACAATTTGGGACCAGTTAATAAGTTCTTTAGGGACCGGATTTAGTATCTTCCCTATAAAATATATAAATAAGGACCAGAATATAATCTTGTCCCAATACATATATCATTAGAGAAGGGATTACTAGCTCGTCTCTAAGCGTTGGTCTTAAATAACTGTTTTTCTTGTAGTGAATAGAACCATCACATAAGTAACCTTGAGCTCTACTTGTGCAATGCATAGATAGGATCCCATAATCCTATCTACACTAAGTATCACTTCTAGGCCACCATGATCATGCATAACATACCATGACCTTATCCACAACCAACATTAATAAACAAGGAGACATTCATGTTTATATCTTATAATAAGTAAGACACTCAATTCATATCATGCTTACATAAGTTCATTTATCTTCATAGTATAAGGAACCCACACCACAACCCCTTTATAAGTCTACTTGTGCAATGTATAAGTGAAGTCCCATACCCCCACTCACACTAAGTAAAGCTCATTAAGAAGTCATAAGTATAGTTCATGTTCATAAATCATATAAAGCATACATTTAACTCATAATCATCATATCTTAAGAGAACATACTACAATACTCTCAAAGCCCACCTGTGCAATGCATGAATTAAGTCCCATACCCCCATCCATGCTAAGTAGAACTTCTTAAGGAACCATACTTCATAACTCATGTTCTTATCATAATTCATATTATTATTATATAGGGAAAATAGCATAAACCGACATAGACCATGTGAGCGACATGGAATCCGGTGTCGTATAACCCCACACCGAAAGAAGGTGTCCTACTTGCCTAAAGTAGAATTAAATGTATAACTATAAGGTTGATCCACTAGCTAAAGACCTATGTGGGCACATAGTTATGGGATAAGGAGATTGCTTCTACAAACCCGACCTATTGCATTGGCGGAGGAGCTTCTATCTCATGAGAATAATTTAGATGACCCGATCTATTGTATTGACGGAAGGGCATCTACCTCATTAACCATATCCACTCGGTGCTAAGTATTGTTTCCCAAATTATACATAATTAGTTTTGAATTGCATTTACATGTGTGAAGGAATATTTTACCCTTCATTCAATACAACTCATAAAATAGCTCATAGATTCAATAAAGTGAGAATGCACTTTCAACCTTAGAATCAACATTAGTATGTGAGTAGAACTTTCACCTTACATTCATAGTGTTTTCATGAGAATGAACTTTCAATCAACACCACAACATTATCATCATCCTAGATAATTCATACATAATCAAGTGTTGGGGTAAGGGAAAAATAACCTTTCAACAATACCTCAATTTACACATTAGTCATAGGATCTTCACCTTTCAAGTGAATCATAAGTTTATGCACAACATTCATCAATATGTACAAACCCTAGCAATTTACCCTTTCAAGGGTCATGAATCATGTCTCACAATCACACTTAGAATTACTACTTTAAGCATGAATAAAACAAGATTCAATAACTAAATTAACATAGATACAATTTATAGTAATCATCTTGCTTTAATACACCCATCACAATTCATGAAATTGGGGTCATGGGGGTGTTCATGGGGAATTTTACAATAAAAATCACCATTAAACATCAAATCATCCATAATATAGGACAATTAACTTAATGAAATCATTTTTAGAAAGAACCCATGGCTAGAATGAAAACCCTAGTTTTTGAACAAGTTACCAATTTCGAAATCAAGAGTTGAAGGGCTTCATGGAGAAAAGTGTTCCATGAATCAAGCCTCCCATACCTTAATTGATGTCTTCCCCACGAAATTGGAGTGAAAATGATGGATATTGAACCCCTAGCTTGACCTTGTTGAAGTTCTTCAATGAAGTCTTGAGAAAGAATATATTGAGAGAAAAGTTGATTTAGTTTTGAGTTTGTGAGCTATGAGAGTTAAAAGGGTTTATTTAATAGTTAATAGTACTTTAATATATCTAAAATAACTAATTATAACTGACCCTACCTTTAATTAATTAAAATCGAATTTACGAAAACACCCCTCCCTTGGCCAAACCTAAACCAACTTTTGCAGGTGGGTGATCCACGGACCCCATCCACGGCCCGTCCTGCATGGGCGTGGTTTGGATCAGAGAGGGTGATTTGAGGGACAATCTTGGGGAGACTAAGTCTCGACCCACTCCTCCTAACCACGGAGCGTGGTTCCACCCACGACTCATGGGTGCCCAATCGTGGTTCATGCTGTATTTTACAACTTTTTGGACCTTCCCTTGGGTCCCCCTCAAGGACCCTTAGAGGGGTCCTAGGGGGTCATGCCTTGACGTTTAGGTACTAGAACCCTAGTACTAAGTTAGGGAAGTTATTTTAGGACTCTAACCTTACATTTTAACTTTATAGGCTACTAGACTACATGTTAGGCTCTATCTTAGGTCATTAGATTTCTTGGGTGTTACAAGAACTTCAACAGACTATCATGAATTAGTTATTTAAATGTTCCAAATCAGATTATCATGTTATTAATTAGTTTCTTGCATGAATTTCAGAACTCTAGCTATGTAGTGCTTTAGTTCTTGAATTACACACGCTAGGTCAGATATTTCAGTACTTCAGATATGCATGCCTCAGTCTTGAATATGTCATTATCAGTAAACTAATGTACATTTCCAGTTTGCATGTCAGTTTTGATATCTAGTATATTACAGAAATTCAGTCATAATGTGTTAATCATTTCATCTATTGAGAGTAGCATAATACCGAGTTGGACTAGGGCCAGTTACCCTCCCATAACTACGAGCCACGTAGGTTGTAAGTCCCCTCTGTGGGCATCATTTAGTGATCACGCCATTCATGCCTCTATACATGTGGCATGGTATATTGGGTCCTCATCAGACTCCACATTTAACTCATGTGGTTTTATTTTTCGGTTATTAGTAGCTCCCACAGTTCAGTCAAACTCCATTGCATTGACCATATTTCAATACAGTCAGTATTTAGTCTCAGCATGTTATAAATTTGGTCATTGCATTTAGTTAGCTCATTATTAAGTATCTATTTCATGTTCATATTATACTCTTGCTTTATCGCTTGTTCAGTTATATGTTATTTCAGCTTTACTATATCTTGCATGCTCAGTACCTTTCAAGTATTGACGCATACTCTTCACTACATATTTTCATTGATGTAGGTCCAGGTTCTCAGTATCCAGATCAAGTATAGATCGGTTCCTGATCTCCAGTTTAGTAGCATTAGTGGTGAGTCCTCATTTTTCGAGGACAGTAGTCATGTTATCATTTTAGTTTTTCAATCTTTTAATTTTAGTTTTGCTCAACTTAGCTGGGGCATGTCCCAACACTTCTAGTCAGTTAGAGGCTATTTTCAGACATAGTTAGATTCAACTTAGTACTTAAGTTTGATGTTTCCTCTATATTAAACTCTCAGATTTCATATATTCAGATTTAATATATGGGTATTCCCCATCATTTGAGATTTACTTTATTATTAGCTTCCGTATCAATTATTATTATCCTTAGTATGCTCATGGCATGCCAGCAGGGTTAGCTTGGGGTCACTTGTGATCCTAGGTCCCGTTTCCGCATCTCGGGGGTAGCTCGGGGCATGACATGTACCTGTAAAATATCTCCATCATGAATTAGTGTCTGAACATCTAATGAATAGATGTTCAATAGTCTCCTGAACTCCATCATCACAGCAGCCACACTCCACCATCACATATTCTATTTCTAACAAGAACTTCTCCAATTGGAAGCCTGTGTTGCCATATTCTCCAAGTGAGGAATGATACCTTAAAAGGAATTCCAGTATTCCAGATTTGCTTGTAGTTTGCAGAGGCTTCAATTTTTTCCCTTAGAAACTCCCAAGCAGATCCTACTGTGAAATTTCCAGCATCCTTAAGCATCCACCAAGGTTTATCCGATAGATCCTCAACTTCAGAATTCTTAAGTAGCTGTATTACATGTCTACTGATATCTTCCCCAAAACTTGTTGCAACAAATGATAATTCCACTCTCCATTCAAAAAATAGTGTTTGACTTCTTCTAATTGTATATTTCTAGCAGAGTCAATAGGAAGAATGTAGTGAAGTTCCCCTAATTGTGACGAATTATCATACCAGATTCTTGAATGTCCACACTTTGGTTCCCACCAAATATGTTGATCAATCAAGTCTCTATCTTCCAGCATATACTTCCAACTTAAAGAACCCTTTTTTCCATTCCACCACTTGAGGCCTCTCTTTTTTACAATATTTATTCCACATAAAATTAATCCACAAAGACTTTTGTGTTCTAAATATCCAGCATAATTTTGCAAACAAAGCTTTAGATAAATCAAATATGGATTTAAAGTCCAAACCACCTTCCACCTTGGGTTTATATAATTTTGACCAAGCCACCCAGCGATTGTTACTACCCATATCCCTAAACCTCCAAAAAAATCTAGCAAAAACTCTATGCAAATCATGTATAACACACTTTGGAGGAATAATAGCGGACAAGAGATATATAGGGATGTTGTTTAATACATTTTGAATAACACAGCCTTAACTCCAAATGACAACAACTTCCCTTTCCAAGCTTGTAGCTTGTTATGCACTTTTTTCATCAACTCAGTAAAGTGTACTTTTTTCTTCTTTGCATGACCAATAGGACAACCCAAATACATAATAGGAAAATTTCCTCTAGAAAAACCAGTCTTAACTGTAATGTCAGAGATCAACTCATTTTCTATGCTAGGAAAGAAAAAAAAAAGAACTCTTTTCTATATTAATCATCTGCCCTGATTGCTTCTCATAATCCTTCAGAGTTTTCATCAATAACTCTAAAGATTTTCCATCTGCTAAACTAAAAATAATAGTATCATCTGCATAAGCAAGATGATTAATGTTATCACTCCATTTTGGCAATCCATAACCTTTGTAGACCTCATTGAAGCACAAAGCATTTAAGCTTCTAGAGAGAGCTTCAACAGTTAGAATGAACAAACTAGGGGATAGTGAGTCCCCTTGATTCACCCCTTAGATGAGTGAAAAAATCCAATAGCCTGCCCATTTATAAGAATAGAGTACCAGTTCTTAGCAACCAGGCTCCAAATTTTATCCACAACTTCAACATCAAAAACCATTCTCTCCAGCACCTTTATCAGAAAACCCTACTCCACTTTGTCATATGCCTTTGCCATATCTAGCTTGACCACCACATTTGCAGGTTTACCTCTCTTTCCAATATCAGTAATAATCTCATGAGCAAGTAAACCATTTTCAGTTATGCTTCTTCCTTTCACAAAACCAAACTGGTTTTGTGAAATCAGAGAGGGAAGAAGAACCCTAATTCTATCATTCATCACCTTTGAAATTACTTTGTTAAGAAAATTAATCAAATTAATTGACCTCATGTCTCAGAAAGATTGAATAACATCCTTCTTAAGCAATAAAACCAAATGAGTATGTGTAATAGATTTAGGAAGCGTAGCACTAGTAAAGAAAGAATCAACCACATTAACTACATCAACACCAAGAGTATCCCAACAATGTTGATAAAAATGGCCAGCAAACCCATTAGGGCCACTAGCACTGTCCCCTATGAGTTTAAAACACTATTTTTTTAACTTCTTCCTTTGTAGAATATTCATTTAATTTGCAGTTCTCACCATCAGTAGCCCTCATCTGAACATATCTCAATATAGGGGCTTCCTCCATATTAAGGTTGACAGTGAATTGCTTCTGAAAAAACATCCTGAGCAGCTGTTGCCACCTGTTCTACCACTTCCATCCATTCTCTTTCCATGTTCTGAATCCTGTTTAAACTCAATCTTTTCCTTCTACCTCTCACCAAGCTGTGAAAGAACTTAGTATTTTCTCCCCTTCTGTAAACCATTGAATTCTAGCTTTCTGTCTCCAATACTCTTCCTCAAAATGCACATATTTTTTCAATTATGCCTTAGCCTGATGTAAAATTCTTCTATTATCTATAGTGGGGGAGACTTCAAATAATTGTTCCTTCACCCTTACAATCTCCTCCCTAATAACTAATTGTTTGAAAATATCTCCAAATGCCACTCTACTCCAATTAGACAAGGCAATTTTGGTATTTTTCAGCTTTTGTTTCAAATTAATAAACACATCAACCTCTTTTGCAACCCAACTTTCCTTCACTATCTGCTGGAAATCTTCCCGTTTAGTCCAAAATTTAAGGAACCTGAAAGGCCTTCTAGTAGAATTAGTCTTCTGTCCACAAGTAAGTAATATGGGAGCATGATCAGACGTTGTTCTTGCCAAATGTTCAACTTCTACCATCCCAAAATATCCCAAACAATGTTGATTCATCATGTACCTATCCAGCCTTTTGAAAATACATTGATTATCAATCCTCCCATTCCACCATGTAAAAGGGCTCCCTCTGTAATGGACCTCCACCACATTACAAGAATTTACACATAATGCAAAATCCTCATACTCATTAGGATATATAGGTAGACCACCAATCTTCTCCTCTTCACTCATAATGACATTAAAATCTCCCCCAATCAACCAGGGAGAATTCTGATTAGCATTACTAATATAGTAAATCTCATTCCATAATTGCACCCTTTCCTCAGCATCACACTTGCATAAATTGTAGAAACAATTAATGAATTATTGTTATCCAGGAACAGTCATCTAAGTGTCAGCATCTGATCAGTATCAGACAACACCTCCACCTGAATATGATCTTTAATAAACACCCATTTTTTTCCATTACAGTTATAATTAGCATACTTCATGCCCAATCTCCTTTTGAACATTTGAATTTTGTTAGCATTTTGAAAAGGCTCCATCAATGCTATGATAGAAAATTTGTGAAGTCTTTGTAACATTGAATTCTATGGAATGAATTTTGAGATCTAACAGACCTCACATTCCAAAACAATGTCTTTGTCATTATTAAGACCCATTCCTAGCCCCCCTCCTAAGATATGATCTTGTAGGTAATACTTCCCCTTTACCTTTGCCTTTAAGTGTTGTTGTTGATGATGGCGAAATACCTGCTACTTTAAACACCCTATATTCAATCTGCAAAGGTTCTTTTTCTTCTCTATCTTCTAGTTCACCACTGTAACCCCGTTCTTTACACTCCACAGTCCCTTGGTGTGACACCAACTCATGTAAAGTTTGAATAGACTGTGATTTTTAAAAAACCCACTTCCAGCTCCTGATGGTTGTGTTCCTCCTCATCCATTTTCATCAAAACAGACCCTTGAAGTTGTGTTGGATACCACTCCTCTTTTGGCTCCAAAATTTGTAAAGGAATATGAAAAGAAGCATTTTCCAAACTATTTTCCATATGCTTGTTGGACAATTGTTGATGTGTTGGATCCTAATTCTATTCTTCAACCCTCACCATCTCAAACTTCTCTTCATTTTTGACCCCTGCATCAATCAGCATAGTATCTCCCATTTGCACTGCAATACCCTTGACTAGCTGGCTACTAACTATACTTATTTCCCCATCTTCAATGTCTTTCAATTCCAGTTGACATTCATGTTTAACAGGCCCTTGAGTAAGCTCACTCTTTACAACCTCCTCTCCTTCTTGAAGAATCTGATTTGCAACTTTACCCATTAATATCTCAGATCCTCCTAGTACTGGCTAATCAAGCACATCAAAATGAATATTATTTTTGAAGAACCCCTCTCTTCCCAGAACCTTATCACTCATTAATTCCCCAACTTTCTTTGTAAAATTTCTATTACTAGGCTTCCATTTGCTCTTTATAGCCCCCTTGTAGAATTGGATGTTATTTACTTGTTGAATTGCTTTTGCTTTTTCGTGATACTGCTGCATCAACTCTGGATGTAATATCCTGCAATCTTCTTCACCATGTCCCTGTAATTTACAGTTTTTACATATGAAGGTACATAATCATATTGAATTTTCACTGTAACAACTCTATTCTCAAGTGTGTTCTCATCTTTTCGTGATACTACTGCATCAACTCTGGATGTAATATCCTGCAATCTTCTTCACCATGTCCCTGTAATTTACAGTTTTTACATATGAAGGTACATAATCATATTGAATTTTCACTGTAACAACTCTATTCTCAAGTGTGTTCTCATCTTTTCGTGATACTACTGCATCAACTCTGGATGTAATATCCTGCAATCTTCTTCACCATGTCCCTGTAATTTACAGTTTTTACATATGAAGGTACATAATCATATTGAATTTTCACTGTAACAACTCTATTCTCAAGTGTGTTCTCATCTTTTCGTGATACTACTGCATCAACTCTGGATGTAATATCCTGCAATCTTCTTCACCATGTCCCTGTAATTTACAGTTTTTACATATGAAGGTACATAATCATATTGAATTTT
>JAJOOO010008089.1:0-27829 GCA_029582685.1 Solanum piurae | reverse complement strand
CTTGAGTTAATATGAACTCGCATCCCCATATCGGTGCTCAATACTACTCCCAAAAATATACTTAGCTCATATGTTTTAAAAACAAACTTCTTTCTTTGATTTGAGATAATTACTCAAAAATTAGCTTAAAAGCTCTCTTGGAATCGATGTTCCCTTTTCTTGCTCAAATGTGAAAACATTTATAAACTCTTTGGGGAATACTTAGTTCCCTTATAGCTTTTTGAGAAATGAACTCAACTCTTTAGTCTTTGCTTAACTTGAAACTTAAGTCTTAAAAAAAAGTTAAAATGTTTGTTAAAGACTTTTGTAAACTTTAAAAAATTTGGTTTGACTTGCTTCTTAAACTTCTTAACTTGACTCTTAACTTCTCTTGACTTTGATCCTAACTTTCCTTGAATTGGATTATGGATTCAAGGTTCATGATCTCATTTTTATGGACAATTTCATGATATTTAGATGTACCTTAGAGTGTTGGAATCAACTAGAAAACATAGGTACATTGCTAAGGAACAAGTACGAAAAGATGGGGAAAGAATGGGAAGAACTGGCGTCCCTGGCTCTCTGAGAGGCGCGGGGCGCCAGCCCTCAATATGCAGAGAACAAGTTGGGGCTCTCTGGCTGGCGTGTCTCCCCAGAGCCCCACATTCAGGGACTTCTTTGCGGCGCGTTGGCTGGCGCGACGCCCCACCCCCTTCCCCAGGTTTTTGACGACTTTTCTTCTCCGTTTTTCAACTCTAAACCTTCTAAATTCAATGGTTCTTTCCCCAAACACTTAGGATCATTTATACCCTCAATATATGATAGAATCAAAATGAAATTACACCCGGAAACATGAATCAAATCACAAGAAACTTCAACAAAACAACTCACAAGAATTCAAATGAATTTCATCAAGAACTGAAAGGATTTACTTTCAAATCACACATATTTCGCTGAATTTAATCATGATTGGCGCGTGGGTGAACTAAATCAACGCTATGTGATCTCACATACCTTGTTGGGATCACTCCCGATGAATTCCACAAGCTATCCTTGACGAAATCGGTGAATCTTGAACGTTCTTCTCCTTTCTCCTTTTTTCTCCTCTTCTCCAAGCCCTAGCGTGAAAAGTCACTTTTCTAAAACTGACTAAAGTCTGACTTTACCCCAATTATACTCCTAAAAACGAATTAGAATAATTAGGTAAGGAAAATACTAAATTACCCTTCCAAAATATGGATTAGACTTTCCTTAATCCAACAACCCAATTTCAAAAGGGGACAACTTACTCATACGAACTCAGAATCGCGCAAACTCGGCGTCGTTGGAAAGATCATTCCAAGAGATTTCCAACCATATATGTAAGTACACCTAACTCATCATGATCTAGGAGTTACGGTCATTTGAAGTTTACCAAAACTCAACTTTTCCTAACTAAAACAAATTTCCAGATTTTCATTCTTTCCAAAAATGACTATTTCCAATTATTAGCTTCTTCCTAATTATTTCAAATTGCGAGATGTTAAAATATCTCCCCTTGGGAACATTCGTCCTCGAATGAGATTATTTTTAATAAGCTCAGGGTATAACATCAAGTTCAAACACCCAACAAGCAAATGCAAACAACCAACATACTCACTCATAATTTAAAGAGTACTAAGAAAAGAATTAGTACCTTGGTTTGCATTTGCTCCAGACTCAAAGAGCTGTGGATTTCTTTTGTTCATATCCTCTTCATCTTCCCAAGTAGCTTCCTAAAAAAATTGGTTCCTCCAAAGGACTTTGACTGATGCTACTTCCTTAGTCCTCAACTTGCGAACCTGGTGATCTAGAATCTGAACCAGAAACTCCTCATACGATAAGTTGTCCTTGATCCCAATATCTTCAGTTGGTATGATCAATGAAGAGTCGCTCATGCACTTCTTCAGCAAGGAGATGTGAAACACCGGATGAACCGCGACTAACTCTTGTGGTAGCTCCAACTCATAAGGTACTTTGCCAAACCTCATAATACCCTTCATGGGTGAAACTTTTAGATACACCCAATCATCTACTTCAAACTCCAACTCTCTTCTCCTAACATCAGTGTAGGATTTCTGACGACTCTGCGCCGTTTTCAACCTCTCTTGAATCACTTTCACCTTCTCCATAGCTTGATGAACCAAATCATGTCCTATCAACCCAGATTCACCAACTTCAAACCATCCAATAGGAGATCTTCATCTTCTCCTATAAAGAGCTTCATAAGGAGCCATTTGGATGCTAGAGTGGTAACTATTGTTGTAGGAAAACTCAATGAGAGGTAGGTGATCATCCTATTTGCCTTTGAAATCAAACACGCACGCCCTAAACATATCCTCTAAGTCCTGAATGGTGCGCTCTGCTTGCCCATCAGTCTGAGGATGAAAATCAGTACTTAAGTTTACTTTTGAACCCAAGCCTTTCTGGAATGACTTCCAAAACTGTGCAGTAAATTGTGCACCTCTGTCTGAAATAATAGAGATCGGAACCCCATGAAGTCTTACCACTTCTTGAATATATAGCTTAGCATAATCTTCTGCTGAATGGGTAGTCTTTACCGGTAAAAAGTGGGCTGATTTCGTCTATCTATCGACAATCACCCAAATAGAATCATGCTGCCTGCGAGACCTTGGTAACTTTGTTATGAAGTCCATATTAATCATTTCCCACTTCCATTTCGGAAGTTCTATATTCTGAGCCAAACCACCAGGCCTTTGGTGCTCTACTTTAACTTGTTGGCAATTTGGACACTTAGCAACAAATTCTGCAATGCCCTTGTTCATACTATTCCACCAATACACCTCTCTTAAGTCATGATACATCTTTGTGGAGCCCGGATGAATGGAATATCTAGAGCTATGAGATTCCTCCATGATCCTCTCTTGGAGTCCATCCACCATAGGTACACACAATCTTCCTTGATATCTCAACACACCATCTTCTCCTTGTTCAAAAGCTAATACTTTTTGCTTATGAACATTTTCCTTCAACTCAAGAAAAATGGGATCTTGGTCTTGTTTTTCCTTCACTTATGACACTAATGAAGACTCAGCCCAATTCATCACCACTACTCCTCCTTCTGTGGAATCCATACCGGACTCCTACGCATGCAAGTCTATGCACATCTTTCGCCAACTCTCTTTTTTCTTCCTCAACATGGGCGGTACTACCCATAGACAACCTGCTCAAAGCATCAACAACAACATTAGCCTTACCTAGGTGGTAAAGAATACTCATGTCATAATACTTGAGTAATTCTAACCACCTCCTTTGTCTGAGATTAAGCTCTTTCTGAGTGAACACATATTGAAGACTCTTGTGATCACTGAATACATCAACATGAACACTATACAAATAATGATGTCATATCTTCAAAGCAAATACTACAACAGCCAATTCTAAGTCATGGGTTGGGTAGTTCTTCTCATGAACTTTAAATTGTCTCGAGGCATAAGCTATGACTTTTCCATTCTGAATTAACACACAACCCAAACCAACTCTAGATGCATCACAATACACCACAAAACCTTGAGTACCTTCAGGTAAGGACAAAACTGGGGCAGCAGTCAACCTCCTTTTCAATTCCTGAAAGCTTTTCTCACAAGATTCAGACCATTGAAACTTAACAGTCTTCTGAGTCAACTTGGTCAAAGTGGATGAGATAGACAAGAAGCCCTCCACAAACCTTCTATAATGGCCAGCCAAACCCAAGAAACACCTAATATCAGTTGGAGATGTAGGTCTAGGCCAATTCTGCACTCCCTCAATTTTCTAAGTATCAACTTTAATTCTCTCTCTAGACACAATGTGGCCTAAGAATGCCACAGATTCAAGACAAAAATCACACTTAGAGAACTTGGCATACAATTCTCTATCTTTCAAAGTCTGAAGAACTATTTTGAGGTGACTAGCATGATCTTCTTCATTCCTTGAATAGATTAGTATGCCATCAATGAAGACGATAACAAACATATCTAAATAAGGTTTGAATACTTTATTCATAAGGTCCATGAATGCTGCAGGCGCATTGGTCAAACCAGAAGACATGACCAGAAACTCATAGTGACCATAACGGGTTTTGAATGTTGTCTTTGGAATATCGCATTCCCTTACTCTCAACTGATGGTAACCTGATCTGAGGTCTATCTTCGAAAAATAAGAAGCACCCTGAAGCTGATCGAAAAGATCATCAATCCTTGGGAGAGGATACTTGTTATTAATGGTAACCTTGTTCAATTGGCGGTAATCTTTACACATCCTAACGGAACCATCTTTATTTCTCACAAACAAGACCGGAGTGCCCCAAGGTGAGACACTTGGTCGAATAAAACCCTTATCTAGGAGACCTTTTAACTGCTCTTTAAGCTCTTTCAACTCTGCTGGTGCCATTCTATATGGCAGAATAGAGATATGACGAGTATCTGGAAGAACATCTATACAAAAGTCTATCTCTCTCTCAGGAGGGACTCCGGGTAGATCATCAGGAAAGACTTCTGGAAACCATTTTAGTACTGGAACTGACTAAATGGGTGGTATCTCAACACTTGAGTCATTAACTCAGACTAAGTGATAAACACACCACTTGGAAACTAACTTTTTTGCCTTAAGGTATGAAATGAAACGACCCTTAGGCACTGGTGAACTACTTTTCAACTTTAAGACTGGCTCATTAGGAATCTGAAACTTGACAACTCGAGTTCTACAATCAATGGAGGCATAACAGGCATGAAGCCAATCCATACCTAGAATGACATCGAAATCTACCGTGTCTAGCTCAAATAAATCATCCATGGTGTCTTTTTGATTGATGGAAATGATACAATCACGATAAATTCGCTCAGCTAGGATAGACTCCCCAACAGGTGTAGAAACCCAAAAGGGTTCACAGAGTTTCTCAGGAAGAACATCAAACTTATTTGCAAAATAAGGGGTTACGAAAGATAAACTTGCTCCTGGGTCTACCAAAGCATAAACATCAAAAGCAAAGACTTTGATCATACTAGTGACAACATCTGGAGAGTTCTCTTGCTATTAACGACTGGTGATTGCATAAAGACGGTTTGTTCCTCCGTAAGTACCTGAAGTAGATCCTCTAGGTGCAACCCTGTCTGGTGGGGCAACTGATGTAGATTGGGCTCTATTTCCATGATTGCCACTACCTTGCATGTTCTTAGGGCACTCTTTCATGAAGTGACCCTTTTACCCACACTTAAAACAACCTGTCTGGCCATCACGACACTTACCTAGGTGGATCCTACCACACTTAGCACATGCAGGAGCCCAGTTACCTCCTTGCGCCACACTACCTTGAGACTATGCAGGTCTAGCTCTGAAGTTCTGCGAATTCTGACCATTATACCTACCTTTGTTTCTGGGTGTAGGTGTACTAGCAGATGATGGAGCAGGTCCCTTTTGCTTTTGCTGAAAGGACGAATGGTTGACATTACCTCTCTGTTGCCCGGACTCATTTCCTGTCTTAGCTTTCTTATTTCTGAACTCGTCCTTGTCCCTCAACTTCTCTTCCTCAACCTGCTGCATATAAACCATCAACCTTGATATATCCATGTCCCCGATAAGCATTGCAGCCCTACCTTCCTTACTCGACAGACGAGACAGCCCAGCAACAAACAAGCTCATTCTACTCGTCATGTCCCCAACCATCTCCAGAGCATAACGGGATGGTTGGGTGAACTTCAACCCATACTCATGAACACTTAGAGAATCCTGATTAAGTGTGAGGAACTCACATACCTTGGCCTTTTTCAATTCCTGGGGAAAGAAACGCTCCAATAGAGCTTCCTCAAAACAGGCCGGACTCGCAGGTGGTGCATCCTCAGCTCTATCTCCTTTCTACTGGTCGAACCAAGTCCTAGAAACATTCTTCAGTTGATATGCAACTATTTCAACTCGCTCAGTTTCTGCCACATGCATAACATCAAATACCTTCTTCGACTCCTCAATAAAGTTCTATGGATCCTTAGTAGTGCTCGAACCAGTGAAGCTTGGAGGATTCATCCTCTAGAACTCAGGAATCCTTGAAGTGTCAGCCCCTTTTTGTTGAGCTTCTCTTTGCTGCCCAACCTGGTTAGTCACAACTTGACTCAACATCCTAATTGCTTATCTGAATTCAGCATTAGTGACTTCCCCTTGAGGTTGAACTTCAGGTGCATTTGGTAAATCTTGCTCCTCAACAATACACCTAGCAGGACGACCTCTGACAGTTTTTCGTGGAGGCATGATTATTCAAAAATACGCGCAAGCATGAATTAGAAGGAAACTTTTTAGAGATCAAACTCTAACACACGAAATGAGTGTGAAAGAAGTGAAATAATTTTCCTAAGTGTTGCAGCCTCCTAATTATAGATGTGGCGTGCTTCACAGCGATAACTAGGACTATACAGACATGGCTTCATAGACTCCCTAGGACTCTTGAAATCTGTGCTCTGATACCAAGTTTGTCACGCCCCGAGCCTAAACCCTGGACGTGGGCGACACTCGATAACTATTGCTGGCCCCAAGCGAACCCTTGGCCTGGCTTACTTACTTAGCGGAAGACTTAAACACAAGAGATATAGCTCATGCAATAACTTAAAAGATAATAACTTAGCCAAAAATGGCAACTCAAGTCTTAAACTTATACAACTAAAATGAATAAGACTAAAGAACTAATAGTATCTATCTATGAAGCCTCTAAAACAAAGAGGGATGTCGGGACAGGACGCCTGATCATCCTAACAACTGAAAACTAGAAAGCAAATGATAAAAGAGTACTCTGGAATGCAAAGAGGCTCACCAACTGACTCTGAGTGCTGAACCTGATCAATGAGTCCTGGTTACCTGTGTCGACATCATAAGACGATGCAGGCCAACTGGCACCAGTACATTGAATGTACGAGTATGCGAGCTGGAATGCTAAACAATACAAAGGCTTGAAAAGATTTTGAAAGAAACACTTACCTTGGCTCTTCTCAACTCATGAATACTTAACTCAAGCAATGAAACACATGCAATATATGAAAAGCTTTGTAAAACAGTAAAAGAAACTTAGTTCGTTAAATAAAAAGCAATAACAAACTCAACTTTACTCATATAATAAGGTAATATAGTTTCTATGGGAGATTCTCTAACCGACAACCACCACTATGAGCCTAAGTGGTGATACAACGTCTTGCCCATGCTGCCAAAACTGTCCTATACTTTGCCGTCATATAGAACGCTTAACTTAGTGGATCCACTAGCTTATGCTAAAAACATCTTAAGGAATCATCTAAAAAGTATGATCCTTTACTACCCATGATGGCTACATGGTTTATGGAGACTTGAGTTAATATGAACTCACATCCCCATATCGGTGCTCAATACTACTCCCAAAAATATACTTAGCTCGTATGTTTTAAAAACAAACTTCTTTCTTTGGTTTGAGATAATTACTCAAAACTTATCTTAAAATCTCTCTTAGAATCGATGTTCCCTTTTGTTGCTCAAATGTGAAAACATTTATAAACTCTTTGGGGAATACTTAGTTCCCTTATAGCTTTTTGAGAAATGAACTCAACTCTTTACTCTTTGCTTAACTTGAAACTTAATTCTTAAAACAAAGTTAAAACGCTTGTTAAAGACTTTTGTAAACTCTAAAAACTTTGCTAAATGAGTTGGCCCATTAGTTAATGTAACCCTAAACCCTAACTCATTCTATATAAACGTCATTTCAAGAGTTGGAAAAACAACTCTTAATCATCCAGAGAACGGCAAGAGCTTGTTATTTGGGGGTTCATTTTTTGTTTGAGTGATGTTGATAAATAATTTGTATAGTGATTTCATGATCTTGAATTTGTGAGTTTTTTAATATTCTTTTCATTATTTTTATTTTAATTTAAAATTTGATCTTTTGCTTTTGGGGATTTCTTTTTTGATATTAGTGATTTTGATAAATCATTTATCCTTGTGAATTAATGATCTTGATTTTTAATTTTTTTTTTTGTTATAATTCTTTCCAATGATTTTTCCAATAGAATTTGTGTCATTTTATAGGTTTATGTGATCCATGTCTTTTATACATGAACTTAGTATATGTGTAATGCTAAATGGCTAGAAAATTTGGTCAGAAATTTTAAAAAACTATAATATCTTTTTTATTTTAAAATGAACTGATCTTTTTTTCCATTTTTTGTTAAAATATATTAAAGTTAAAAGGGTAAAAATGTTCAAACAAGGTAAAATAGGTAAAATACCATTCTGACCAAATTCTGGCCACATTTTTCTAGCCAAAAGGATTTTTCCTTAGTATATATCATGGTTCTTGATTAAACAGTCTTTTTATTTATTTATCAACTTTCTTGTGTGATCAATTTGTTTCAATATGGTTCAACATTTTTCATTTCTTTTTTCTCTCTTGTCACATTTTATTTTTAATTCATACATGACAATTTTTTTTATTTTTAGGGGTTTTTTTTATGAAATTTGATTAATTTATGTTTAATATTTTTTTAACAATTTTCAAGAAGTGCATAACGAGGAAGATATCAAAAGAAAAATGGGATGTTTGTCCAGAATGCAATATGGATTTAGATGTTACCCCCTTACAGAAAATCAGGTATATATTATTCTCCACTTCAAATATTTTGAATTGTTAATTATAGTGACGCATATCATTTTTTTTAGCTTCCAGTAAGTAAGTTTTATTGAAAAGGCATGAAAATTGTATTCATAAAGAGGAACTGATAAAGTTATATACTTGTTTCGTCTCATTTTGTTGTGGATGTGTTACTATTTGGGGAGACAAATAATATTTTCTTTGACTATAGTTTTCTCCCAAAAAAATTCAAAATATTTTGAATCATTCGCTATATTGACTTGCAATATTTTTCGTATATTTTTCAAATATTTATTTTTATTTTTACAAATTTGAACGATTTGTACCCGAGTTAATTAAAGCCATAATGTGGCAAGAAGCTGTACAGAAACACAACTAGTTTTATATGGCCTTGACAAGAGCACTTATGTCACTATGGTAGTAGAGGCGGAGCTATCATTTTAAGTTTAAGGATTCTGAATTTAAAAAAAAAACAAATCAGCTTATTAGGTTATGGATACATTTTTTATACTCCCTCCGTCCTATTTTATGTTAAAGTGTTACTCTTTGAGGAGTCCAACATTTTTTTATAAAACATATGTTGATTCATTAGCTATGTTGATTTGGAGTACTTTTCGTGTAGTTTTTAAATCTATATGCATTTTATTTTTACTAGTTTTAACGTACGTGCATTGCACGTGAATATAAACTATGTACTACACTAATTTTAAAAATAATTTAATATTATTAAATAAAAAAATTAAGTAAACAATTATAAAATGAATGATAAATTAATAGTTCATATTAATAGTGAATACAAAGTTTCATATGATTACTACTGAATATTAGTCACTCTTAAAATCTCTTAGTTACATATACTTTCTCCTCCCTCCCCCATGGTGCATTACTTAGTTATTAATGTATTGTTGGAGTTCTTACTTTTAATATAATATAATAATATAATTAAATATTGATATAAAATATAGAAGATATACGAAATTGAATATTTTTTGTTGGAGTATTATTTTAATTTAACATTCATGTTAGGGAGAGTTCAAATTTCACTGAACATTGAGAATGTCAGCGTATGTAAATCAACCTTGAAATTTTAAGAAGATAAGGATAGAAAACATAAAAAAATCGTATTTTTAAAATGTGAGTCCATTTATAGTTATCAAAGGGTAGTATGAGCACGTGCAATTCTTATCACAAAAAGTTACAACCCTTAGGAAAGGTCACAACTCATCGGAAAAGTCAGATCTTCTTGAAAAAGTCATAACGATTCAACGTGGAAAGGTGAAGAAGAAGAAGAAGTAGTTTAAAAATTTGAGGAAACCCCTCTTTTTATAGTGAATAAAAGAAGAACTTTAAAAATTTGAGGAAACTCCTCTTTTTATAGTGAATAAATTGTAATGTATGAAAAAAAATGTGTATTGTGCCTTATAAAAGAAAAATCGCAATCCTTCAAAAAGGTCACAACTCATCAGAAAAGTCATAACTCTTTGAAAAAGTCACAACCCTTTGGAAAAGTCATAACTCTTCGGAAAAGTCGCAACTCTATAGAAAAGTTACAACCCTTTGTAAAGGTAATTAACAACTCATCCAAAAAGTTGTAACTCTTTTGAAATGTCACAACCCTTCAATGTTAAAAGGTGTCAGCTTATAATACAATATAATATAATGTAAATAAATAAATATAATACAATATAAAATTTAGAATATATATTAGATTTTATGTTTTAAATTGGAGTTTTATAATAATTTAACATTTATTAAATTTTGTGTTTTAAGTTGAGGTGTTATAACAATTTAACATTTAAGGTAGATAGCTCCTTCTTTTAAGGTAGTATAGAAATAGATAAAAAAGAAAGATACAAATTTGTCTTTTTTTGATTTGATATGAAAATTTTAAAAATAAAGAAAAATTTTAATTTAAGGAATGTAGATTATATAAAAATGCCTTTTAACTTTCTGGATTTAAAGATGCTCCCCCACACCCACCCCAGAAAAAAGAACATTCTATATTAAACTGAATAAAAATAAAAGTACAACAAATAAATTGGAAACGGAGGAGTACTTATTACTTCTGGTTTTGACTCTTCAAACATGTATTTGATCAAATCATTTTTCGCCAACAATTTGAGACTTTTCACAGCTTGAACATCAAGTTGTAGTTTGTGCAATAGAAAATCATTGAACTTCTTGTCATGTAGAAGTTACTGAAAAAGTATATTTATTGTTATGAAAATGAGTACATTTTAATTATTTAGATAGTCTTCTCGTTTGAAGCTGAGTTATTCCATTCTCTTTTTCACATAAATTTTTGTTTTTCTATCTTATTTACCAACAAAAAATATTGTAATTGCATAATTGAACAACTCTCACAATCTCTCTTGTTATAAGAACAAGAATACAAAACTTACAAAATTGTAGTTTAAAAGTGAGAGTAAAACTCCTCTATTTATAGACAACAAACTATAGTATGAAAAGGTATTTATCGTGCATTATCAGATAAGTCGCAACCCTTCAAAAAAAAATCAAATACTTTTCATAAATGTCATAACTCATCGAAAAAGTCATAAATGTATTAAAAAGTCACAACCATTCAGTAAAGTCACTACCCAACAATGTGAAAATGTGTCAGCTTTTAATATAATTATGAACAAATAAATAAATATATTATAAAATATATAATATATACTTAATTGGAGTTTTAAGTTTGGGGTATTATAGTAATTTAACATTCAAGTTAGGGAGTTCGTGATTTTAAGGTGATGCTACCCCACACCCAACTAGAAAAAAGAACATTCTATATTAAACTGAATAAAAATAAAAGTACAACAAATAAATTGAAAACGGAGGAGTATTTATTATTTCTAGTTTGGACTCTTCAAACATTTATTTGATCAATTCCTTTTTCGCCAACAATTTGAGACTTTTCACAGCTTGAACACCAAGTTGTAGATTGTGCAATAGAAAATCATTGAACTTCTTGTCATGTACAATTTGCTGAAAAAGTATATGTATTGCTATGAAAATGAGTACATTTTAATTATCTAGATGGTCTTCTCGTTTGAATTACTGAAAAAGTATATTTATTGCTATGAAAATGAGTACATTTTAATTATTTAGATAGTCTTCTCGTTTGAAGCTGAGTTATTCCATTCTCCTTTTCACATAAATTTTTGTTGATCTATCTTATTTACCAACAAAAAATAGTGTAATTGCATAATTGAACAACTCTCACAATCTCTCTTGTTATAAGAACAAGAATACAAAACTTACAAAATTGTAGTTTAAAAGTGAGAGTAAAACTCCTCTATTTATAGACAACAAACTATAGTATGAAAAGGTATTTATCGTGCATTATCAGATAAGTCGCAACCCTTCAAAAAAAACCACAACTTTTCATAAATGTCATAACGCATCGAAAAAGTCATAAATGTATTAAAAAGTCACAACCATTCAGTAAAGTCACTACCCAACAATGTGAAAATGTGTCAGCTTTTAATATAATTATGAACAAATAAATAAATATATTATAAAATATATAATATATACTTAATTGGAGTTTTAAGTTGGGGGTATTATAGTAATTTAACATTCAAGTTAAGGAGTTAGTGATTTTAAGGTGGTGCTACCCCACACCCACCTAAAAAAAAAACACTCTATATTAAACTGAATAAAAATAAAAGTACAACAAATAAATAGGAAACGGAGGAGTACTTATTACTTCTAGTTTGGACTCTTCAAACATGTATTTGATCAATTCCTTTTTTCGCCAACAATTTGAGACTTTTCACAGCTTGAACACCAAGTTGTAGATTGTGCAATAGAAAATCATTGAACTTCTTATCATCTAGAATTTGCTGAAAGGTATATGTATTGCTATGAAAATGAGTACATTTTAATTATCTAGATGGTCTTCTCGTTTGAAGCTGAGTTATTTCATTCTCCTTTTCGCATAAAGTTTTGTTGATCTATCTTATTTACCCACAAAAAATATTGTAATTATATAATTGAACAACTCTTACAATCTCTCTTGTTATAAGAAGAAGAATACAAAACTTACAAAATTGTAGTTTAAAAGTTGGAGTAAAACTCCTCTATTTATAGACAACAAACTATAGTATATGAAAAGGTATTTATAGTACCTTATAAAATAAGTCGCAGCCCTTCAAAAAAAAAAATCACAACTTTTCAGAAATGTCATAACTCATCGAAAAAGTCATAAATGTATTAGAAAGTTACAACCATTCAGAAAAGTCACTACCCATTAATGTGAAAAGGTGTCATCTTGTAATATAACTAAGAACATATATATAAATAAATAAATATATTATAAAATATAGAATATATACTTAATTGGGTGCTTTAAGTTGGGGGTATTATAGTAATTTAACATTCAAGTTAGGGAGTTCATGCTTTTAAGGTAGTATAGAATATAGATATATAAATTTAAAGAATTTATATTCAAATTCATAGTTTCAAGCCTTATAATATCACATATTATAAGTAAATTTAAAAATAGAAGTACAAAATTTTGACTCTAGGCTATGTTGAACAGTAGGAAGAACTGTAATTTTGTTCCTTGTATATATATATATTGAAAAAAAATAAGTATTGGTATAACCTTATAGTTATCAATTTTAATGCCTGATCACCAAGTGTAAGGGATCAGAGACATATTCTCAAGTAAAAGAAGAGAATCAATTGAGCTTGGACTAATCGAAAATTCAATAAAGGCGAACCCAAAAAGTTAGCTTGTGAGGATATTGATCTTTATTATAGTGCTGGCATGCTCATTGACAATCCACCATCGCCTCCTCCTCCTCCTGTTGTTGTTGCTACAAGCTCAAGGATAAAGGAGGAATCAAATTGTTCCATTGTAAATACTACACCACTTGTTGTTGGTGATTAAGTTTCGAATCAACACACTCTTCCTCTACCTCTACCTCTACCTCTTCCCCTTCCAGTACTACTACTCGATATTTTGTGTTGATTCGAAACATGATCATCATCAACAAGTAGTGTAGCATTTACGATGGAAGAAATTGATTTCTCCATTCTCCTTAAACTTGTAGCAGCAACAACAACAAGAGGAGGAGGAGGAGGCGGTGATAGTGGAGTATCAATGAGCATGTCAGGACTTTTATTGATATCAATATCCTCACAAGATAACTTTTTGTGTTCGCCTTTTTAAGATTTTTCGATTAGTCCACGCTCAATAAATTCTCTTCTATTACTTGACACTATGTCTCTGATCCCTTGCACTTGGTGATCAGGCCTAAAAAATTAGCATTAAATGAAGTTATATCATTTATTTTTCACATACATATATATATGTACAATGAACGAAATTATAGTTCTGTCTACTTACTCGACATAAACCTAGAGTCAAAATCTTGTACTTGTATTTGAAAATTTTACTTATAATATGTACTTCCTTTATCTCAAATTATGTGAAAAGGTAATTGAGTATGAAGATTAAAACATCTTATTTTAACTAGGAATATGGGTATAAATTCTTCAATTTTTTAAAATAAAAATGTATACACAAAAAGTGCTACAAATCAACATAGCGAATGAATCAAAATATTTTTTAAAAGAAATTGTTTGACTCAACAAATAGTAACACTTTAACATATAATAGGATGAACAAATTATAAATAATAAATCCACATAACATGAATCAAACGTAAAAATAAAGCCAATATCAAAAGACAATTGCCGTTTTTAAATTTTGAAAAAGAGTGGTGTCTAGGTCAATTCTGATACAACCTTAACTTGTTTTATTAAGTACATGTTATTTTTCATCAACCCAATAATAAAGAGAACTCTAATCACCTTAGACATTTAGAAGAATAATCTAGGGTTGCATTAGAAGTTTAATTTTGTGTCACGACCCAGACCATCATGATTGGCACCTACACTAACCCTCCGGTAGGAGAACCGTTACTACAACCCAACTAACCAAATAAACAAAAAACTAAAGCATTTAAAGATACGGAAGAAGGTTTAAATGTCTAAATTAAAGTGGAGTCCCCATAAACTCCGGAAGTCTAACAAAACTCTTACTAAAACATTGCGGAAAATACCCCTAAAATCTGAAAGTCAATGTACCAAAACATCTACGAACGACAAGTCTAAGAAAATGGGTGCAACCCCAAACTAAACACAAAGAATCTAAAGTACTAGTCTAAGTCCGAAGATGTGGACATAAACAAAAAGAGAACCCATGTCAGCCTGGAGGAATTGACTCACCCTTGAATTTGATTGATCACTAATCTCCTAGATGAGCTGTGTCAGTAGCTACCTGAAGATGCCCTGTACTTAACAAAGAAAGAGCAAGTGCAGTATCAATACACAACCACAGTGTACTGGTAGGATCACACGGCTATTCCAATAAGTGAAACATATATAAGTAACCATAACATTATAAAACAGGCATATACTGGACATATACAATACTAGTCATCATTTAAGGATCAATGTACGATTCCACGTTCTCAATAATACACATATATGACAAGTCAATGGTCCTCTCATGAAACCCATACCCAAACTGTAAGTGTGCCGGATCGTGACACCCGTTCCAAGTTAGTGTGTTGGATCGTGACACCCGTTCCAATATGTATATCGGTATGTGACTTCCGATCCCAGTTAATGTGTCGGAACGTGACACTCGTTCCATTCAACAAGCCACAATCACAATCATAGTTTACACTCTCACAATCATATAAGAAAGTGTTGATTTATGGCATACAATCATTCATTCATACTTATGTATGTTTAGTGTTATCAATAGTGCAACATTCCCATACATATATGCATTATAACGAAGCAATTACTAACATATATCACACAAACATGAAATCACAAACATCACCTACCTCGAACAAAGCTTGAATCCTCCTAAGAAACTTGATTCTTCCCTTTCCGGATTCTTTCCTCTTGCTCTAGGTCTACAAACAAACAATTCAATACAGGGATCAATAATTAAGGTCTAATTTACCCGGATTATGACAAACCCAATAACCCAAGACCCAAATTATGATCCTAAGGTGCAGCTAGGGTTTTTACCCACCATCCAAATAGCTCCAAAACTCTTTCCCAACAATAATTACCCATGAATTTACATTCTATGGATCGAAAAATGAATTAGAGGGGTGAAAACCTTACCTTTAGCTTCAAGAATGGTGAAAAACTATCAAAAAGTCTCCCTAGTTCGTCCCTTAGCTCTCAAGAACAAAAATTACAGAATAATGACATTTTTGGGGTTTAATTTCGACTTAAATCGCGACTGAGCCGCTACAGTGGGCCCCCTCCCACCACAGCAGTCCCTCCCTGGCAGAATAAATCCCGCCCTAGCGGCTTACATGGAGACAAAACCTCGGAATTCGAGTTCCAAACCCCCATTTCACAACACACCTTATCCTATGACACTTAGAAAGTACCCGTTCACGCTAAGATCAGTTTCGGAGTTCTACTCTTCCGAATTTGATTCCGTAAAGTCGTACGGGTTCTTTAACATCTTAGTTATGCAATCATGTAATTAAATCCATTATTAGATCTCACATTCGCTACCAGATCTTCCTAGATCTCACTCCAATTTCATCCAAATCTGGGCTAGGCTATGAATTTTCAAGTTACTACCAAAAAAAAATTCGTCCCAAAAAATTTCCCCGTTGGCTTTTCTATAACGAAGGGAACATGTCGTTACAATAGATACCAATTTACCCATTACTCGTCTCTAAGTGACAAACTAGGAAAAAAATGGTCTAAAGTGAGAGTAGAGTAGTACCTGAATCGACGAACAACTGGGGATACATGTCTCGCATGCTTCTGGGTTTCCCAAGTAGCTTCCTCAACCGGATGATGCTTCCATTTAACCTTCACAGACTTAATCTCTTCGGTCCTCAGCTTTCGAACATCATGATCAAGAATTGCAATCGGTTTCTCTGCATACTAAAGGTCTTTGTCTAACACAACCGAGTCCCATTTTATGATGTAATCCCCATCACCATGATATCTCTTCAACATGGATACATGAAATACCGGATGAACTCCCGATAGGTTAGGAGGTAAAGCAAATCTATAAGCCACTGGCCCTACACTGTCAAGAATTTCAAATGGTCCAATGTATCAAGGACTAAGCTTGCCCTTCTTGCCAAATCGCATCACCCCTTTTATGGAGGACACCTTAAGAAGAACTTTCTCACCAGTCTGAAATGCCTAGGCTCTTACCTTATGGCCTGCATACTTTTTTGGTCTACTTTAGGCTTCTAAAAGCTTATCTTGAATACTCCTCACTATTTCTTAGGCATCATTCACCAAATCAACCCCTAAAGGTTTCATATCTCCAGCTTCAAACCATCATATGAGTGATCCACATCCCCTCCCATACAGTGCTTCAAATGGTACCATATCAATGTTGGAGTGGTAACTGTTATTATAGGAGAACTCACACAAAGGTAGGAACTTATCCCAATGTCCTCCAAAGTCAATCACACATGCTCTCAACATGTCCTCTAATACTTGAATAGTGCTCTCCGACTGCCTATCCGTCTTGGATGGAAAGTTGTACAAAAAGTGAGTTGAGTACCCAACTCTTCATGCAATTTTACCCAAAACTTGGAGGTGAACTGTGTACCACAGTCTGAGATGATAGAAAGGGGCACCCCGTGCAGCCTTACTATGTCTTTTACATACACCTTAGCCAATTGTTGTTCATTATAATCTATCCTAACCAGAATAAAATGGGCTGACTTAGTCAATATTTCAACCACTACCCAAATAGAATAAAACCTTCCCAAAGTATTGGGAAGACAAACTACAAAATCCATAGCTATCCTTTCCCACTTCCATTCCAGAAATGGCATTTCTGAAGCAAACATACCGGCCTTCGGTGCTCATACTTTACTTGTTGGCAATTTTGACACTTAGCCACAAACTCCGTAGTATCTTTCTTCATGCCAGACCAACAATAAATTCGCTTCAAATCTCGGTACTTCATGGTCACACCCGGATGGATAGAATACCGCGAACCATGAGATTTTGTCAACAATTTCTGAATCAAGTCATCTACTCGAGGGACACAAATTCTTCCTTTAAAGCTGAGAACACCTCCAGCATAAAGAACCATATCTTGTGCCTTCCCAATCACCATCTTCTTTCTAAGCTCACTCAAATTCTCATCCTTAAACTGTTTGACCTTGATCTCCTCAAGAAAGGTGGCCCTAACCTCAATGCTAGCAATCACCCCACCTTTTTCTGATATGCCCAACTGCATGAACATAGATTCCAAGGTCCGGATTTCCTTAGCCAAAGGTTGCTTGGATACACTCAAGCAAGCTAGACTAAACCGTACTCACCGCCTTCCGACTTAGCGCGTCTGCCACCACATTAGCCTTACCTGGTTGATACTGGATGGTCATATCATAATCCTTGAGTAAATCCATCCACCTTCGCTGTCTCAAATTCAAATCTTTTTTTAGTGAAGACATGTTATAGACTACAATGATCAGTAAATACCTCACACTTAACACCAAAAAGATAATGCCGCCAGATCTTAAGGGCAAACACTACCGCTGCCAACTATAAATCATGAGTTGGATAATTCCTCTCATGCATCTTCAACTGCCGCGATGCATAACATATAACATTATTATCCTGCATCAACACAACACCCAAACCCGAATGTGAAGCGTCATAATAAACAATAAAATCTTTACCTTCAACCGGTAGTGCTAGAATAGGTGTGGTGGTCAAAAGAGTTTTGAGCTTTTGAAAGCTCTCCTCGCATTTTTCAGTCCATTCAAAAGGTACCTCCTTTTTTGTCAAACTTGTCAAATGTGTGGCAATAGAAGCAAAGTTCTTCACAAATCGACGATAGTAACTAGCGAGCCCCAAAACACTCATAACTTCAGTCACAGAGCTAGGCCGAACCCAATTCTTAACCACTTCAATCTTTTGGGATCTACCATTACCCCTTCCTTTGAAACTACATGCCCCAAAAAGGAAACCGAAGTCAACCACAATTCACACTTAGAAAATTTTGCATACAATTTTTGTTTCCCAAGAACACCTAGAACAATACGAAGATGGTCGGCATGCTCTTCCTCACTTTTCGAATAGACCAAAATGTCATCAATAAACACTATCACAAATGAACCAAGAAAGGGTTTGAACACCCCATTCATCAAACTAATGAAAGTTATAGGTGCATTTGTCAACCCAAACAACATAACTAGAAACTCATAGTTCCCATAGCAGGTCCTAAATGTCATTTTTGGTATATTTTTAGGCCTAATCTTTAACTGATGGTAACCAGACCTTAAATCAATCTTAGAGAACACTGACGTGCCTTGAAATTGGTCAAACAAATAATCTATCTAAGGTAATGGATACTTGTTTTGAATGGTGACCCTATTCAATTGTTTATAGTCTATGCACATCCTCATACTACCATCATTTTTCTTAACAGATAAAACATGAGAACCCTATGGGGAAAGCACTACGACGAATGAATCTTTTATCAAGAAGCTCTTGGATTTGAGCCTTAAGCTCTATAAATTATGCCAGAGCAATGCGATACGAAGGGATGGAAATGGGGCGGGTACCATGTTCCAAATCAATGTAGAAGTCTATATCTCTCTCCGGAGGCATACCAAGAAAATTAGTAGGAAACATTTCTCTAAATTCTGACACCACAGGGATAGACTTAATAGAGGGAGACTCAACCTCAACATCTCGAATATGAGCCAAATAAGCAAAACAACCCTGCCTCACCAGTTTCCTGGCCCGAATGGAGGATATAATCTTACCTGGCTTAGTCTTGTACACCCATTCCCACTCTAACTTTTTCCTACCCGGAATCTCTAGAGTCACAGACTTAGTGTTACAATTTAACATAACATAATAGGGGGACAACCAAGTCATGCCTAAGATTATATCAAAGTCAGTCATATCCAAAATAACCAAATCAGCCCAAGTTTGGAATCCCATAAACATAACTGAACCAGCACGATAAACATGGGTGACTATGATAGACTCTCCAACTGGGGTAGAATCATATCAAATTCTGAAGTGAATCACACGGACAAATAATAATAAGTAGAACCCAAATCAAATAACACATTAGCCATCCGATCAAATACAAGAATAGTACATGTGATCACTGCATCAGAAGACTCTGCCTCGTTCTTGCCCGAAAAGGCGTAACACTGAGCCGTGTAATCTTGACGGGTGACTTCCCTGCCTGGCTGCACCGTACCTCTTCCTGCATTACCATTTCCCTACCTTCACGACCTCGATGATTTCCTATTTGTCCACATTGTGGACATCCTCGACCATTATTACCATTTCCTGAATGTACCACTGCCCTAGTTTACTGTTGCGCGGGGTCCAACATGCACGGGTAGGGAAAATCTCTCCTCATATGCCCATGTTCTCCACAATTATAACAAGTACGATTAAAAGATGGCATGCTACCAGCTGAAGGTGCGACTCCATGGCTATCCTGATTCAAATTTTGAGGTGGAGTTCTCGAGTAATTACCTGTAGAAGCGGGCATAAAAGACTGAATTGGTCGGGTTGCAAGTGTCGGCCTCCTTGAACCTCTGGAGTAGGAACCCTGAAAGTTACATGTGCTTTTAGCTTTCTTAGCCAACGCCTTAGCCTGCCCGTCGCACCTCACTCCTTCCACTTTCTTCACAAAATCCATCACCTCATTAAAACTTTTTCTGTATAAGTCATATGCACAGACCATACCTGTAACTCAAAATTCAGTCCCTTGATGAATAGATGGATCCTCTCTTCCTTAGTATAAACCAATTGCGTAGCATATCTAGACAAAATGTGGAACTTAGCCTCATAAGCAGCCACAGACATACCATCTTGCTCCAAAGCCGTGAACACATCCTTCTTACGATCTCTCAAGGTCCGGGGCACATATTTTTCCAGAAACAGAGCATGAAATTAGGTCTAAGTGAGTAGGGATAAAGCTGACGATCTGCATTCCACATAAGCTCTCCACCACTGCTTAGCCTCACCTTGAAGTTGAAATGTCACAAACTCTACTCTATGCTAATGTACAATACCCAACTTATGCAGCCTCTCATAACAATCTAGAATGAACTCATAGGCATCCTAACTCTCGGAACCATAGAACACAGGCGGTTTCAATTTCAAGAACTTAGTCAACATCTCATGGTCATTACCAATCATTAGGGGACCCAACAAAGGACAGAAAAAGCATCAGTACCTACAGTTCCACCCACCTTGGGGATGGTATTAGCAATAGGGGGTTGGCGGGAATTTGAATTGCTTGCACTGCGGGAAGAACTCCAGGACCAACCAATCCTTTCAAGAAAGACATAATTTTTTGAGCTACTACTTGGTCTAAGGGAGGAATACATGTAGTCTCAGCCTATACCTCTTCCTCCTGTCCAACGTACAAATCATTCTCAACCTCAACATTCTCCTTTATCGCTTCATGATGCGCATGAGGATTCTCATTTCTGGGAGCATTCTCAACCAGAGCTCCACCCCTAGCGGGTGATACTCTTTCTCTTCCCCTGCCCCTTGCTCACCCTCTACCCCTGCCTCAACCGCGACCTCTTGCTGCGGGTTCCTCACTTGGCTCATTGATGGGAGATGTGGGTCTGACACCATTGAACCTAGTATTAACCATCTGCGGACAGAAGAGTGAAGAGGATTAGATACTAATTTGGATCACCAGATACCAATTGGAATCAAGTTATAGCATGAAAGAAGACAAGAGAAAACAGAGAGATTTCCTAAAGTCCTATAGCCTCTCGAAGAAAAGTACAGATGCCTTCGTACCATTCTGCAAGACTCTACTAGACTCATTTTGGTACATCGAGATCAACGAAACTATGGCTCTGATACCAAATTTGTCACGACCCAGACCATCGTGATTGGTACCCACACTAACCCTCTGGTGGGAGAACCGTTTCTACAACCTAACTAACCAAATAAACAAAAACTAAAGCATTTAAAGATACAGAAGCAAGATTAAATGTCTAAATTAAAGTGGAGTCCTCATAAACTCTATAAGTCTAACAAAACTCTTAATAAAACATTGCGGAAAAATACCCCTAGAATCTGAGAGTCAATGTACCAAAACATCTATGAACGACAAGTCTAATAAAATTGGTGCAACCCCAAACTAAACATAAGGAATCTAAAGCACTAGTCTAAGTCCGAAGATGTGGACATAAACAAAAAGAGAACCCATAACAGCCTAGAGGAACTAGCTCACCCTTGAATTCGATTGATCACTGATCTCCTAGATGAGGTCTGTCAGTAGCCGCCTGAAGATGCCTTGTACTCAACAAAGAAAGAGCAAGTGCAGTATCAGTACACAACCACAGTGTACTGGTAGGATCACACATCTATTACAATAAGTGAAACATAATACAAGTAACCACAACATTATAAAATAGGCATATATTGGACATATACAATATTAGTTATCATTTTAGGATCAATGTACAATTCCATGTTCTCAATAATACACGTATATGAAAAGTCAATGGTCCTCTCATGGAACCCATACCCAAATTGTTAGTGTGCCAGATTGTGACACCCGTTCCAAGTTAGTATGTTGGATCGTGACACCCGTTCCAACTTAGTATGTTGGATCGTGACACCCGTTCCAAGTTAGTATGTTGGATCGTGACACCTGTTCCAATATAAATGTAGGTATGTGATATTCGATCCCAGTTAGTGTGTCGGGACGTGACACCCATTCCATTCAACAAGGTACAATCACAATCACATTGTACACTCTCAAAATCATACAAGTAAGTGCTGATTCATGGCATACAATCATTCATTCACACTTATTTACGATTAGTGTGATCAATAGTTCAACATTCGCATGCATACATGCATTATAACGAAGCAATTACTAACATATATCACACAAACATGAAATCACACTGATGAGTCCGAGATTTGGACTTACTTAGTGCTTTATTTATAATGATTTAGTATCCTCAAATGCTTATTTTGTACCAACAACTGATGTAAAATCCTTGATCTTCAAATATATGGATTGAGGAATAAATCTAGGACAAAAATGGGCAACAGAGACAACACTAGAGAAAAAGATAAGGGAAAAACAAGCTTGATGATCGCCGATGTCAGTCGACGACTCACCGAGTTGCCACTCGACCACCTAATATTACAAAATGTTGAGGCTGGATTAGGAGTAGCTTCGACGAGCAGCAGTTCCACTCAGTGCATCGCCGATTGCATCGGTGATGGATTACCAGGTCACCGAAAGTACTGATGGAGATCCAGATAAGTGCTGATGGGCGAGATGAAAGGAAAAATGGCGCATCACGAAATGAGATGGCGATCCCAATCTAGCTCACCTAAAATTACAATGGTTGGACTATGAAGAGATAAAGAATGAAGGCGAGACGAAGGAGAATTCGCGAGTCACCAAACGGTCGGTGATGCCCAACTTACCTCATCGATTGGTTCCAAACAGCCACAAATCAGACTTGCATAAATTGATTTTTGGAAGAGAGAGAAGGAATTCAAAAACATAAGGAAAAAAAGATTGAGAGCAAAAACACTACCTTTGTGGTTTTCAAGTGATTTTAGCAAGGTTTCCCATTTAAATTTTGTAATAGAGAAAATTTTAGTTAATTTGAACTTTTGAATTTCATTTACCCAGCTATGGAAAATGTGGTAGGTATTGAATTTCATCTTTTCTCTATGATTGGCTAAAACCCTAACCTTGGGGGTTTGACAATGTGACTAATTGTTGAATTTCTCTAATTGGGTGTTATCGATTAGTGATTTTTGATGGTCTTGATAGTTTCAGCTTGAGAAAGTGAAACCCAAGAGCTAGCTTTTGTATCCATCTTGAGAGAGTGGATTTGATGAGAGTGTGGGCTGGTCATTTCATAGATGGTGTTGAGGTTTGAGAGAACTCAATAGAAATGAGGTAATTGTTTGAGAGAAAGTTGCCTTACTTATAGTCCATTTTACCCATGGCGAATTAGCATTATAGGTAATGAGATACACCCAATAAGTTGAATTTGATAGATGGTTAGTCAACCCCCCAAGTGTTTCCTAGTTATCTGATTATTTCTTGTTGATAGTTTGAAGTGGGTTGGTAACAACATCTTGAAATTTGAATGTGTAACTATTAAGTGTTGTGTTGTTCAGCTGCAAAGGTCATTGTCATTCTTTCGTATTTGAATTCAAAGAAAGCTACTCTCAGTAGGATCGACTCCAACTCAGTTAGTTGGGTTATATACTGACTAATGATCGTTGACACTTAGAATTGGATGAAGTGTCTTTAAAACGTTAATCAAAATGGCACCGCTTCCGGGGAGTAGCGTTACTTAGAGTTCCTTTATCAAAGATTTGACTTGTGAATTTGTTGGTTGTAGTTGAATCGGCTTAGACTGCATTGTATAGTGTTGGTTGGACTAAATAGAAGTAAATATAAGTGAGGAAGAGGTGAATGGTAGCCAAGAAGGTCATCGGGACAGTATCGATGATATCAATAGTGCTTACAACCCATCTCAACCAGGTCAAATGGGTGTAATTTGCCTACCATAAACTAAGGGGAATGAAATATTTGAGGTCACTAGCATAACTCTTCATCTTCTCCAAATGAGGGGACTCTATGGAGGGCTAGATCACAAAGACCCACATGAGCATGTAAGAAATTTTATAGAGGTGTGCAACCCATTTTCATTCAAGTATGTGTCACAACAGTCAATCCGGCTTAGGTTATTTCCACTATCTTTGACGGGGGAGGCTAGCAAGTGGTTGGCCGAGTTAGCAAACAATTCCATCACATCATGGGGGGAGCTTATTATAGCATTCAATGCGAGATTCTTTCCCCTATCAAGGATGATGAAACTTAGAGATGACATTCAAGGTTTCAAGCGATGGGAGGGTGAACACATCCGTGAAACGTGGGTGAGGTTTAAGAAACTCTTACTCAAATGCCCAACTCACGGGCAACCAAACAATTTGCTACTCTAATATTTTTACTAGAGTCTTGATTCATTTAATAAAGTAGTGGCTGATCAATTGGTACGAGGGGGAATAATGTTGCAATCATTTGTGGTGGCTTCATTTCTTCTTGATGACATGACGAAAGTAAATCAAGCTTGGTACACTCAAGAGGATCATGTCTCTCCTTTTTGTTTTAGAATGGCATAAGAACAACTTTATAAGGAAAGAGAAAGGGATGAAAACATCAAGAAGATGTTGAACCAAATGGAGCTATTACAAGAGCATGTGATGGAGAATGTGGGAAAGCCCAAGGGGACAAGTGGAGTATTTAG
The DNA here is from genome assembly GCA_029582685.1 of Solanum piurae. Lineage (NCBI taxonomy): Eukaryota > Viridiplantae > Streptophyta > Magnoliopsida > Solanales > Solanaceae > Solanum > Solanum piurae. Next base: position 2,911 of record JAJOOO010008089.1, on the reverse strand, counting down.
AGTTGAGGAGGGTTCTTCCTCAGATTATTCAAAACCAGGGGAGAATCAAGGTTGGAACTCCAAGAGATACGAGGAGGGTTTCCACCCACGCTATTTACAGCGAGGTGGGAATCAAGGTTGGAACTATTAGAAGGGGGAAGAGAAAAGAAGATACTATCAAGATTGGGCTGAGCAAAGTGATTATTGGAAAAGGGAGGAGGACCATGAAGAGGATCACACTCACTCAAGTGAGAGCCCAAAATCGAAAGGGAGTGCAAGTAGTCCCCGAGAGAATGATTTACTGTCACACATCCTTGATAAAATTGAAGGTTTGGATGATTTGTTGAAAGGGATGAAAGCTGACTTTTCATCATTGAACAATTAAGTGAACTCTCACGCAGATGCAATCAAGATACTTGAATGTCAGTTGAGTTTACTTTTAGCACAATTGAAACCAAACATCACAATAGAAGATGATGATAGAGGGATAATTGTGGTTACTTGTAGTGGAAATGTAGCAATAAGCGATGTGATAGGCAATGAAGAAACTCAAATGCATGAAGAAAACAAAGGTATGGAGGAAGAAGAGACACCTATCCATCAAAGCATTGCCAAAGAACCACAAAAAGATGTGGAGAAACATAATCCAATCCCAAAAAATATGCAACCTTTACCCAAAATATCTCCTCCATTTCCCCAATGTCTCAAGAACAAAAATGAGGATGAGAAGTTCAAGAAGTTTTTATCAGTGTTCAAGATATTATCAATTAATCTCCCTCTAGTGGAAGCATTGTTGCAAATGCCAGGTTATGCCGAATTTATGAAGGAGTTAGTCCCAAATAAAAGGATCTTGGATTTTGAGACAATCGAAGTTTCTCATAGTTGTAGTGCAGTTATGACTAAGGAGCTGATAAAAAAGAGAAAAGATCCCAGAGCATTCACTATCCCTTGCACCATCGGCATGCTCCAATTTGATAAATCCCTATTCGATTTGGGAAAAAGTATCAACCTAATGCCATATGCGATCTATAACCAACTTGGGTTGGGTGAACCAAAAGCCACAACAATGAGACTCTTGATGGTGGACCAATCAATTAAACATCCTGTAGGGATACTATATGACATCTTGGTAAAGGTTGACCGATTCATTTTCCCGGCTGATTTTGTCATTCTCGATTGTGAAATAGATGTTGAAATTCACATCATTTTGGGAAGACCATTCTTGGCAATCGGGAGAGCGTTGGTGGATGTTGAAAGCGGAGAACTGAAGTTTCAGGTGAACGAAGATGAAGTAACCTTTAATGTTTGTAATTGAGAAGTTACCACCACCAATTTCGGTGAAGGGTGTTCGTAGTTTCTTGGGACATGCTATTTTTTACCAGAGGTTCATCAAAGACTTCTCAAAGATTGCACATCCTCTGTGTAAACTCTTGGAAAAGGAGGTGAAATTCCACTTTGATGATGCTTGCATGGTGGCTTTCAAGTGCTTGAAATAAAAATTGGTCTACACCCCAGTTATCATTAGTCCCGATTGGTCAGAATCCTTCAAAGTAATGTGTGATGCAAGCAGCACATCATTAGGTGTTGTATTGGGGCAAAAATGCAACAAAATATTTCACCCCATTTACTATGCAAGTAAAACTCTAAATAATGTTCAACATAACTATACGGTTACAAAACAAGAGTTACTTGCGGTAGCTTATGCGTTTGAGAAGTTCAGGGAATACTTGCTAGTTACTAAAGTGATTGTTCACACTGATCATGTTGCACTGTGTTATCTGATGGCAAAGAAGGATGTCAATCCAAGATTGATGTAACACCTCAGAAATCAGACCCAGAAAAAAATTCAGAAAATCAGAAGCTACGGGCACCACCTACGTACCATGGGATGACTTACGGTTCGTGCTGGTGGTCCGTAGATGGACACTGCAACCCAGCTCAGAAAATCGGCTAAGTCTCGACCCACGGACAGACCTACGGTCCGTAAGTCAGACCACGGTCCGTGGTCTGTGTCCGTGGATCAAGACACTTTTACCCAACCTCTGACATGAACTATGAATGACCAGCACGGACCGTCATTCGATCAACAGTCCGTAGGTCTGACCGTAGGTGAGGGTCAGCGGCCAATTAGAACAAATTGTTGATTGGGTCAACTTCAGATAGTCATAACTCCCAGCACAAAATTAATTATGTGTCCCATGACCTATGATAAGATATATAATTGAATCGTCTTTCCAACGCCGCCGAGTTTGCTAAAATCCGACCCTCGAGTAAAAAGTTATGCTCGTTTTAGTGAAGGCCTGTCTAGCAGGCTTGACTTATGGACCCAATCTACGGACCGTCGATTGACCTACGGCCCGTAGGTCCATCCGTCGGTCACTTCGACAGCAATTAAGTCAGGGGTCTTTTAGTATTTTCCTATTTCATTGGACCCCTAAAATACGCCGTTTAGACCCTAAATCATGAGGTTTTAGTCAGTTTAAGCCTAGAAACATAACTAGAACTTATCTAAGACAAGTCATTAATCAAAACATAGAAAATTAGAAGCGTAAGAGGAGAAGACAAGTCAAGAACCCTAGTTCAAGAATGCAGCAAGGTTCCATCAATTCCAACCCCGAAATTGAAAGATTTCTCCGTGGAATTCCTCACCAGGTATGTGGGATTTCACTAGTGGGTTCCTTTCGCCCATTAGGTCCCTAGAATTCAGTCAGATTCTTGATTCCATGATTATGAACATACCTAGGGTTTCTAGAAACTCAACAGATCATCATGAATAAGTTATTTAAATGTTCCAAATCAGATTATCATGTTTGTACTCAGTTTATTGCGTGAATTTCAGAACCCTAGCTATGTATTTCTTTAGTTCTTGAATTACACATGCTAGGTCAGATATTTCAGTTATTCAGATATACATGCTCCAGTTTTGAACGCC
>JAJOOO010008088.1:0-40192 GCA_029582685.1 Solanum piurae | reverse complement strand
CTCAACTTAGGCTTTTGGCCTAAGTTGAGGTGCACATGTCCAAGGAGGGACCGGGGCCAACATAGTCGATTATGGGAAGGTGAGTTCGGGGTTTAGAAAGAAACGGTCTAATTTTAGGCTCAAAGTATTTGGATCAAATGGGACATTAATTTCATTTGGCTGAATCCTTCTTTTAGGCAATTTGTGGACTATCAGAATAAGAGCCTATGATCACTTCCTAGCCTCTAGAGTGAGTTGTCTTAGCAGGACTAACCGGGCAAGTTCTAGTTTCGCACAAAAACTGCTTGAATAATCACACTATTCTCACACACACTTGGCACATAGCTTCATTATCAGATTATCGGATTACTCAGTTTAAGTTTCAGCTTAAGTCATGCCATCAAGTTGATTCATTATCATGTCATACTCAGAGCCAACACGTTCAACTTGTCTTAGCCTACCAATTCTAGCACACATCACAAACCTTTTTGGACGGGTATGTTTTTCATAAGCCATCATGCTTCATTCTTTTTCATGCTTCTATACATACAATCCTAACACATGCCGGTTCAACAGAAATTAAACAGGCTCTTGGGGAAAAATAACACAGGCAAGAAAACCCCAAAGAGAGGATTTATGAGTTGGGTTACTCAGACTTCACCCTATCACTCACAATCCATTTACCCCACCCCAATAAAAATAGATGCGATTGTCCCCAATGCATACAAATACAGTAAAAGATAATGGATTTGGTGAAGCAAACCTGTGGCGCATAGCGCCGAAGAATTATCAATAAGCGAGTGGGTCCGGTTTCCCGGAGCCCGCTGGAACCATACATGGGTCACCCTCAGTAGTGCCCTCATCAACCATCATAGCACCTTCAATGGTGCTCACAACGTCCCTCATGACATGAGGGATCTCTACAAGTGGGGCAGAACTCGACGCTCCGGCAATACTCTCACCCACCCTCTGCTGGCGCAACTCTTCATCTAAAATTGAAGCTCTTCTAGCCTCCTTCTCCTACCTACGCTGTCTCTTCTAGGCTTTTTCCTCCTCAGTTCGAGTAGAACGATGCCTCTTACCTTAGGCATGTGTAGGCTCAGGCCCCTCCTCGGCGGTCCCACTGAATAAAGCATCCAACACCGTATCATCAGCTAATGCAGTAGGTGCAGCCTGAGGCTCAACTGTAGGGGTGGCAAGAATGGCATCAACGTTTGCCCGAAGACTGGCTACTTCGGACTGAAGAGAGGATAAATATATGGTCAGGGCTAAGCGCTCGAGGACTCGCATTTTAAAGGCATCGAGGCGCTTATTAAAGGAATGGATCTTCCTGTCCATCATACCCTCCATCCTTCGCTCCATTCTGGCCTCGGACTTAGCTATCGACTTTTGCATCCAAGGCTGGATGTGATGCAGCAGTGTGGCCATCTGAGCCTCTAATTTTTGTACTCTGGCCAACGGGACAACAGTGGCTCCTAACTGTGGTGTGGACTGGGATGAACTAGGAGCCATACTAGCGGCCTGGGAAGAGAAGGCTGGGACATTGTCAGAGTGATCTGGTCTAACGGGCTCACCGCCCTGTGCCTGCCCCACCGTGTCTGCAAGATCTGCGCCCAAGGGAGGTACCTCAACCTGAGGCTCTCTGCGAGGTGCTGTTACATTTGCCTCATCATGAATGAGGCCTATATCCAATGTCCCTGTAGGGTTAATTAACTTGTCACAAGGCCAGATCGGCACTCCAGAGTCCCTGCACAAGTGGAAAATCAAGCAGGGAAAGGGGTAAGTAGTGGAGGTCTTGAATGCCCTTTCGTGAATCTCTGCAAGTAGCATGCGGGCAAAGTCAATCTCCACTCCTGCTACCAGAGAAGCAACCATAACCGCCCTATCCCATGTGACTTGGTTGTCAGCTTTTGTCGGCGACACCCTGTTACACACCAACAACCAGAAGAACTTGGCCATAAAATTCAATGTGGCCTTCCGAATACCTAATCGAGGTGCGGCGACCCATTTTGCACTTTCGCCATCTGCAGTAATGTATTTAGCCACCCATAGTATGACAACCTCTCGCTGCTCAGCATTCCTCTGAAAAGCACCGCTCCGCACGATGTCCCATCTGTAATCAAACTTCGCTGTGTTTAGGGACCATGAGTGACCTGTGGTAGTCCCATAGAGAAAGCGGCTGATGGTGGCCGGTGATATGTCTACCGACCATAGTGGAAGTGAGAGGGTCCTGGGCTATGGGTTTTTACCGCTTGGAAATCGGACCACGGAGAGTGGCGGCATAGGTAGCGTAAAACTCCCATACAATCTCCTCACTATAAGTACCTGGGTCTGGAGCCATCCAGTCACACTTGTGGAGGTTAAAAAGCTGGTGGATGTCGGGGATAGTGTGCAAGCTCCCTGTGAGGACTCTGCGCTCCTCTGTAACAATTCGGGCCATCTTTGCTTTGTCATTAATCATCTTCGCATCCCGATAGATTTGCCATTGGCCCTCAACACACCATATGTTTGGATCACCGGCCACCGGGGTAGGGTTCTCATTCCTTGGTATGGGTATGGACTCAGAGCTAGTAGCCTCATCAGACGATGCATCTTGTCCATTTTGGCTGGACCCTGTGGAAGACTTGGCAGTTGATCCCGAGGCATGAGCAGACTTGGACCCTAAAGCATCACCAGACTTAGACCCTGAAGCATGTGCAGACTCAGACCCTGAAGCATCGGTAGATTCAGATTCTGACACAGACCCAGTAGCTGAACTGGAAGCAGCCCCAGTTGGTGACCCGATCAGTGTGTGCTCCTCATCAGACTGGGAGACAGTGACTACGTCGGTAATCACCTTTCGGGGGGTGCCTCTGGTAGCTCGGGGCGCAGTGGGAGACGTCCTTGTGGTGGGAGGCACGTATGCGGGATCTCTTTCTGTATCCGTGTCCTCATCGATTAATCTGAAGCTAGGGGCAACATATTTGGATTTGCCATGTTTTGAATAGGTGACTAGTTTCTTGGGTGCCATCGTACCTGTGAAAGTAGTATTAGTACCAAAACTATCTGTAACACCCTCGAAAGAACTTTAGAACTAAACACGATCAGTAACAGAGACCCAAAAAATCAGATAGAAGCTACAGTAGTCATCCACGGAGGGGACCTACGGTCCGTGGAGCCCTTCCGTGGATCAGAGGACCAACACTATTGGTCGCAGATGGAAACCACAAATGTACAGAACGGTCCGTAGTCCACATCCGTGGTTTCACACTTGGTGAAATTTTCAAGGCATCCACCCACGAACCCAAACGACGGTCCGTAGATTGATCTACGATCCGTAGACGGGGTATCGTGGATGCGATCTGTGCTAGGTTTCAGCCATTCTCAATTTTGAATTTCCACTTTTTAGACCAATTTCAACAACAACCCTAGTCTAACCAGACATTTCAACATTGGAGCATGCTAGTTTGTCATTCTCAAGATTCCGATTAAGCATTTTAACAAGTATTTAATACAATCATTGGAACCCTAAGTTGAAAACTTACATTTAGACTTATAATAAAATACACACGGCAACACAATCACTATCTATCGTTCCAATATTGTAACTTCCAATTTTATCATGCAATTTCATGTCACAATTACCCAAGGTTAAGACCCAACTCCCAACTTTCTATATTCAATCTATGAACCAAAATTCAAAGTGAAGGGAAAGTCTATTACCTTACAAGCGATGAGGAGTGGGGTGATTGCGCGACGACACTAAGCTTAGCAAGACCAAAGGACCACCTCTTCTTTCACTAACCCAACGCCGGACTTTGGAATATGGAATGAGTTGTATGTGGAATGGAAAGGTATTTTTGGAATTATGGAAGGGATGATTTTTTATGGGGGAGTTATGGAGTGATTTAGGGAGTTACGGAGTGATTTAGGGAGGTTATGGAATGGTTGAAACGGTTGGAGAGTAAATGGAGGGAAGTGGAAGTGATCTGAAATAAGGGGGGTTTTAAATAAGAAGGTCCGGGTCGGGTCAGACATAATTTGGACTTACGAGAACCCGTCTACGGTCCGTGAGTCGATCTACGGTCCGTAGACTAGGACCGTAGATCACTCTTACACTTAGAAAAATTTAGAGGCTTACCTGGGATCTACGGACACCATTCACGGTCCGTGGATTGAACGACGGACCGTCGATGGGGTCCGTAGACCTCTGCACCAGACATTTTCTGCAGATTTTTCATGGTGTACCTGCACATGTAGCAACCGTTAGGCCTTTATTTTTACATTTTCTGGACACTTTTTAGACACGGATCCTATGCTATATCTAGCCAACACTAAAACAAAAATAAAAAACCAATTTGAAAATTACAGAAAGTCAACTAAACAAAGAAAACTCCTAAATCGAAAAGAAAAACCTATAGTTGGCTAGATTGTACATCTTGGGTTGCCTCCCAAACAGTGCTTGATTTAACGTCGCGGCACGATGCATGCCTCTTGATTACTCAGACTTCATCAAGATAGTAGGACTTAACCACCTCTTGCACATTTTCCTATTTGCCCATGTAGACCTTGATCCTTTTCCCATATACCTTGAACCTCGTTCCCTCATTGTTCTCGAGCTCGACCTCTCCATGTGGGAACACTTGAGTGACAATGAATGGCCCAGTCCACTTGGAATTGAGCTTGCCAGGAAACAAGCGGAACCTAGAGTTGAATAGAAGCACCAGATCACCCACAATAAATTCCCGCTTTTCGATCTTTTCATCATGATACTTCTTCATCTTCTATTTGTACAAGGTTGAACTTTCATAAGCTCTTAGGCGAAACTCATCAAGCTCATTCATGTCACTTACTCTCTGACTCGATACGGTGCCCCAATCCAAATTCAACTTCTTTAGCGCCCACATAGCCTTATTTTCTAGCTCTACCGGCAAATGGCAAGACTTACCATATACAAATTGGTAGGGGGACATACCTATGAGAGTCTTGAATGCGGTGCGATAGGCCCATAGAGCATCATCAAGCCTCTTAGACCAATCGGTTCTATTGACCTTCACAATCTTAGCAAGGATTTGCTTGATTTCTTTGTTGGACACTTCAACTTTCCCACTAGACTGCGGATGGTAAGGAGTGGCAACATTATGGCGGATGCCATATTTCTTAAGTAGCTCCTTGAACAACTTAATACAGAAGTGGGAACCTCAATTACTGATAATCTCCCTAGGTGTACCAAATGTGGAGAAGATATTCTTTTTCAGGAATGTGGTGACACTTTTACCTTAATTGTTAGAAAGTGCAATTGCTTCCACCCACTTTGACACATAATCAACCGCAACAAGAATATACTTCATCCCATGTGAACTCACAAATGAACCCATAAAATCAATTCCCCAAACATCAAATAACTCAATTACCAAGATCGGATTCATAGGTAGCTCTTGCCTCTTTGAAATTCCTCCTTCTCTTTGGCAACGATCACAAGACTTGGCGAAATCATGAGCATCTTGGTGGTTGGTATGCCAATAATACCCAGACTGCAAAATCTTATGCGCATTCCGAATACCACTATGATGCCCACCAACAGGCGAAGAATGACACGCCTCTAGTATACTCATCATCTCAACCTCTAGCACACAGCGACGAATAATCCCATCAGCACAAATACAGAACAAATAAGGCTCATCCCAAAAGAACTTTTTCACATCATGCATAAACTTTTTCCTTTGGTGAAGAGACAAATCCAATGGAACCAGATCACTTGCCAAGTAGTTAGCAAAGTCTGCGAACCAAGGAATAAGATCATTAGAAGCCGCCAATACATGTTCATTTGGAAACACATCATTAATTTCAGCCCCATATCCTAGCTTGAGCATCACTTCTTCCTCTAATCTGGTCAAATGATTGGCAACTTTATTTTTTGTCCCTTTTATGTCTTTTACCTCAAAATTGAACTCTTGCAGCATCAATACCCATCTAATCAACCTCGGTTTTGCATCCTTCTTAGCCATCAAATACCTCAATGCAGAATGGTCAGTATGCACTATGACCTTAGTACTAAGAAAGTAGGAACAAAAATTTTTGAATGCGAAAACCACAACAAGGAGTTCTTGTTCAGTCACTGTATAGTTCTTTTGTGCTACATTTAGAGCTTTGCTTGCATAGGAAATAGGATGAAGGCTCTTCTCTCGCCTTTATCCCAATACCACACCAAGCGCCACTCCACTCGCATCACACATTACTTCAAACAGTTGTCCTCAATCCGGTGAAATAATGATAGGTGCGGAAACTAACTTTTCCTTCAACTCTGCAAATTCTCTCAGACAAGCATCATCAAACTCAAACTTACACTCATTTTCGAGCAATTTGCACAATGGGTGTGCAATCTTGGAGAAATCCTTAATGAACCTCCTATAGAAACCTGCATGCACAAGAAAACTTCTAACACCTTTAACAGAGATAGGTGGTGGAAGTTTTTCTATTACCTCAACTTTTACTCTATCAACCTCAATACCCTTCTCAAAAATCTGATGACCCAAAACTATCCCTTCTTTCACCATGAAGTGGCACTTTTCCCACTTGAGCACAATATTGCACTCTTCACACCGTTTAAGTACTTCGTCCAAATGATCCAAACAACCATCAAATGAGTCACCTACACAGAGAAATCATCCATAAATATCTCAAGAGTTTCCTACACCATATAAAAAAATATCGACATCAAGCAACACTGGAAGGTCGCTGGAGCATTACACAACCCAAATGGAATTTGTTTGAAGGAGAAAGTCCCATAAGGGCAAGTGAATGTGGTCTTCTCTTGGTTTTCTGGAGCTATTGAAATCTGATTGTAGCTCGAATAACCATCAAGAAAGCGAGACCAACCCTTACCAGTGAGGCGGTCCAACATCTGATCCATGAACGACATAGGGAAGTGGTCCTTTTCTGTTCAAGCATTCAATTTCCGATAGTCCATGCATACTCTCCATCCAGTCACGGGCCGCATCAGAACAAGATCGTTTCTTGCATTAGGCACCACCGTCATCCCACCTTTCTTGGGCACACACTGAACATGACAAACCCAACTACTATCTGTAATAGGGTAAATGACTCCAGCATCCAACCACTTGATGATCTCCTTTTTCACTACCTATTGCATATGCAGATTTAATCATTTTTAGTGCTCAATACTAGGCTTGTGATCCGGCATGAGTTGGATTTTATGAGAACAAATACCAGGATGAACTCCAATAATGTCCACAATAGTCCACCCGATAGCCCTCTTGAACCTCTTCAACATAGAAACCAAAGCCTCAACTTGTTCTGCATTCAAATCGGCAGCAATGATGACCGGTAAAGTACCATCTCTCCCCAAAAATACATACCTCAAATGCGATGGTAGAGCCTTAAGCTCCAGTTTTGGAGCCTCTTCAACATACGGTTTTGAGCGTGGAGAGACTTGATTCTTCATATCTAACTCCAATTTATTTGGTTTGGAACAGAATTCGAACCTATGAAGTGCGGGAACAAACTCATCATAGTCTTCAATACTATCACCCTAAAAATTCATCATAACCGCTGCAAGTGCATCAACACCCAACCGCTCTTCGATAGACACATTAGAACCTTGACCCACAATATGATTCACCATGGACACTGACTTGAGATCACTTTCCTGCTTCATGGACCTACATATATTGAAATTTACCTCTTCATTATTCAGTCGAAACTTCATCTGCCCTTTGTCTATATCGACCAAGGCGCGCCCAGTAGCAAGGAATGGTTTCCCTAGGATGATGGGGACCTCAAAATCAACCTCACAGTCAAGTATCACAAAATCCGCCTGAAAAATAAATGACTCCACTTTCACAAGAACATCTTGGAGAACACCAATGGGCCTCTTCACAGTTCTATCAGCCATGAGTAATTGCATCGCAGTCGGTTTTGGAGCCCCTAAACTCAACTTCATGTAATAGACAATGGCATCAGATTAATGATAGCACCCAAATCACATAACGCCTTAGCAAAATGCAACAACTCGATGGTACATGGTATAGTGAAGGCTCCAGGATCCTCCTTCTTCTGCACAAGTGACCTTGTAGCAATAGCACTACAATGTTGCAACCAATCATCATCTTCAAAACTCACGGACCTCTTCTTAGTCACCAAATCTTTCATGAACTTCGCATACCCAGGCATTTGCTCCAAAGCTTCTATCAACAGAACATTGATGGAAAGTTATTTCAACATAGTAATAAACCTGCGGTATTTCCCTTCTTCATTCTTCTTCACCAACCTCTGTGGAAATGGAGGTGGAGGTCTAGGCATGGGGAAAACTCTTTGGGTTATCTCTGCTTCCTTCTCTATAGCATTCTTGGACTCTCCATTAACCTCAATCTCATCATCATATTTACCAACCTCAATTTCAACCTCAAACGGCATAGGAGGATCAATGGTTTGCTTACCCCCTCGAGTAGTGACTGCCATACAATGCCCATCATTTTTTGTCTTTTGGATGGTGTTGCTTAGAATTGTGCCAGGCTGACGTGGATTGACTGTAGTGGACAACTGATTCATCTGCTTCTCATGTTCCTTGATCAACACTGTATGGGCATCAACTTTTTGACTGATTCCAGACAAGTCGTTACGCATCTCCTTCATATTTTCATCAGTCGAATCAAACCTCTTCATCATCTTCGTCATCATATCCTCAATTCGTGACATACTACCCCTAGCTTCCCTATTGCCATATTCCTGATTCTGTGGAGGGACATAAGGCCCAGCTCTATCGTTCATGTTGCCATAGTTGTTCCTGTTGTAGTTGTTGTCGCGATTGTAGTTCCCATCCTGGACATATTGACCTCTCGATTGTAATTACCATAGTTCCGACCTTGGTTTCCTTGACATTTGCACCAATTATACGAATTGGAACCTTAGGCGTTGGCACGGAAACCCCTAATCTGATCATTCACCAAGTAAGCATTCTCCTCATAGTAACATTCATCTTCCGGTGGTGGTGGAGTCCTAGTCAAATAATTCACCGCATTTACCTTTTATGCACCTCCACTAACATGCTTCAATAACAACCCAAGTTCTATCCTCATTTGAGACATCTCCTCACAAATGTCATTGGCATATTGACTAGTTGTAGATTGAACTACAAAATTGCTTCTTCCAGTGTCTGACTTTCGAGTGCTCCATGCTTTATTATTTCGAGAAATCTTCTCCATTTTCTCAGTGATCTCCTCAAAAGTACATTCACCATATGATCGTCCTGCAATAGTATCAAGCACATCATTACCATTATCATCTTGACCTCAGTAGAAATACTCCTTTAGTGACTCATCATCAATGTGGTGGTTCGAAACACTTCTAATGAATGCAGTGAACCTGTCCCACGAACAACTCAGAGACTCTCCAGGTAGTGCCATGAAATTGTTGAGTTTATCTTTGTGGTTCAACTTCTTTGACAACGGGAAGTACTTGTCCATGAACACCCTATGCAATGTGTCCTATGTATGAATTGAGTTGTACGGAAGCTCAAAAAACCATACAGTAGCATCACCAGTCAATGATATAGGGAAGATTCTCAACCCTATAACATTCATATCCAACTCCGGTCACCCCACACAACTCTTACAAACACTCCTCAACTTGGCCATGTACCCATACAGATCTTTTAAAGCCATACCGAAAAATAAACCCCTCGATGTAAGCATCTGCATCAAACTGCTAGTCACCAAAAATGTATGCCCAGGCGGTAGAGGAGGGAGAACAATGGGTCCTTCAGATTCGATGGTGTTGAATTTGACCCTGTAATTATCACGCAGTCTTCGTTCAGGTAGACCCTACACCCTCAATGCATCTCCAAGTAGACTATCATCCTGAACTTGAAAATTCTCATTATTCACTTGGTCCTTAGGTTCCTCTATGACTAGGTTATCACGGACCCCTTGATTATTCATCCTTCTCAAAGTTTTGCTCAACTTTGGATCGTAGATGGTCAGTGGTTTGCCTCGAATCCATGTACTTTTCATACACTAGAGCAGAAACCTGAAGAAAACAAAAACAAAAGAAAATGTAAAATTAGGAAATAATTGACTAAAGTTCAATAATGTAGTTAAACTTAATCTAAAAGCCTTATTCCTCGGCAGATGCACCAAAATTTTATACGCTCAAATTATACCTCCCTAAAGAGGTATAAGCGATTGTTATCAAGTAAAGAAACCAACTTGTAGGTTGGGGTCGATCCCACGAGGAATATGGTTTAGACTTAACTTTAACTTACAATTATATTCATTTAGTCAACGTATTTCTGAGACAAGTAAGTAAAAGGGGGGTTTTTGGGTAATAAATTACTAATTGTTGTTTAGAGAGAAAGTGAGAAAGATTCAAACTTTAGTTTTTATCAATGAGATAATGAAACTAGGGTGTATGTGTTCCCCATAAGCTCATAACGCGGTAATCCTAGTAATAGTAATCATTTCCTAGTGTATTACATGCAAAGTGGTACGTTATGTATCCCTAAGTCCTTGGTCCGGCATATAGAAAATTTCACCCCGCACCTTGGTCCGGCTACGTATGCATAATTTACTAACCCTTACCTTTACCTTTATCTCATATTAGACATCACATCAATGTATGGCTTAGTTTTCACCCTCACACCAATTGACATTAGATTATTAGATAGTATCACACTAAATCTATGTTGATAATTCTTTTTTTATTAACTACCTTCTTAGTCTGGCAAGTAGCAACAAGGTGAGTTCTAACATTTGCAACCATTAAAAAGACTTCTAAACGAAAGAATTATCAATGCATGCAACAACACTATTCAAGAATTACTTAGTTACTATTCATGCTTTATTAATCACTCATGGTTCCCACAACCCTAGTTGTGGATTTAGTTACCCATACTAGTAGGAACACAATTCATATTGTTAGAAGAAGAATTCATGAACTTACGTAATGAATAGAAGAAACCTATAATCTCCAATTGGAATTCAAAGCAAAAATCTTTATAAACCTAAATTAGGAAATCAAATTGCTAATGTTTGCAAGTTAATTCCCAAGAACACATCAAGAACTAGAGTTAAACAATAGTGGATAACCCCCAAAAATGAGGTTTACATACCCTATTTATAGAAAACATAATCCCAAACAAAAAGGAAATGAAATAAGGAAATAAACTGCTGGACGTGGCTTTAATCGACGAGACTGACCTACGGACCATGGATCGACCTACGGTCCGTATGTCCTCTCCGTAGCTCAGGACTTAGAACTTTTCCACAGAGGTTTGAACCTTCAATTTTCTGATGCAAACGACGGACCTGTAGAATGGATCGTAGGTTGACTAACGGTCTGTGGGTCCCCTCTCGTGACTCTACACTTAGAACTTTTCATCAGGTACTGGAACTCAGACTTTCTGAAACAAATGACCGACATCTAGGACGGCTCGTAGGTCGACCTACGATCCATCAATGGCCAAAGTGGTTCCACACTTGGTCAAGACTTCCCTGATGCTCTATCTACGCCACGTACCTATGGAGCGGGACTGGACCTACAGTCCATAGGTCACCTCCGTAGGTGACTCCTTCTGTGGAAATTCAGTTGTTGTCTCTCTCAACCTCGTCCAAGCCTATTTCTTGCAAATATAACACAAAAAACATTAATTCTAATACAAAATGGTCCTAGACACACACAACTCTTAAGTGAAATGTATTAAAAATACTGTAAACTCAATGTATATCAGTAAGGCACAAGATGCAACTATAGATGCAAGGGGTGTGCTCAATTTTAAAGGAAGGATTTGTGTTCCTCGAGTACATGACTTGATTTAAAATTTGTTGATAGAATCTCATGGTTTGCAGTATTATATTCATTCGGGTGTGACCAAGATGTAACGAGACTTGAAGAGACTATATTGGTGGTCAGGCATAAAGAAAGATATAGCGGAGTTTGTGGCCAACTGTCAAAATTGCCAACAAGTAAAATATGAACATCAAAGTCCTGCAGGTTTGCTTCAGAGAAACCCAATTCTGGAATGGAAGTGGGAAACGATAGCTATCAATTTCGTAGTTGGTCTTCCCAAGAATTTGGGGAAATTTGATGCTATTTGGGTAGTGGTTGACAGATTGACTAAGTCAACCCATTTCATTCCAGTCAGAGTAGACTATAATGCATGGCAATTGGCTAAGGTGTATGTAAAAGATATAGTAGGGTTACACGGGGTGCCCCTTTCTATCATCTCATACCATGGTACGCAGTTCACATCCATGTTTTGGAGGAAATTACATGATGAATTGGGCACACAACTCACTTTTAGTACAACTTTTCATCCGCAGATGGACGGACAGTCGGAGAGAACTATCCAAGTGTTAGAGGACATGTTGAGAGCATGTGTGATTGACTTTGGAGGACATTGGGATAAGTTCCTACGTTTGTGTGAGTTTTCCTATAATAACAGCTACCACTCCAGCCAAATATGGCACTGTTCGAGGCACTTTATGGGAGGGGATATAGATCACCCATATGATGGTTTGAGGCTAGTGATGTGAAACCTTTGGAGATTGATTTAGTGAAGGATGCTCAAGATAAAGTGAGGAGTATTCAAGCTAAGCTTTTGGCAGCCCTGAGTCGATAGAAAAAGTATGTGGACCATAAGGTAAGAGACATGGCATTTTAGACTGGTGTGAAAGTTCTTCTTAAAGTATCACCTATGAAAGGGGTGATGAGATTTGGCAAGAAGGCATGCTTAGTCCTTGATACATTGGTCCATTTGAGATTCTTGATTATGTAAGGCCAGTGGTGTATAGATTGACTTTATTACCTAGCTTATCGGGAGTTCATCCGGTATTTAATGTGTCAATGTTGAAGAGATATCATGGTTACGGGGATTACATAATAAAATGGGACTCAGTGTTATTAGACAAAGACCTCCAGTATGAGGAGGAACCAATTGCAATTCTTGATCGTGATGTGCAGAAGTTGAGGACCAAAGATATTAAGTCCGTGAAAGTTCAATGGAAGCATCGTCTAGTTGAGGAAGATACTTGGGAGACCGAGAAGGACATGCGAGACAAGTATCCCCTGTTGTTCGATGATTCAGGTACTACTCCACTCTTACTTTAGCCTATTCTTCCTAAGTTTGTCACTCGGGGATGAGTGATGGATAAATTGGTATCTATGGTAAAGACCTATTCCCGTCGTTATAGAAAATCCATCGGGGAAATTTTTTGGGTCAGAAAACTTTTTTGTAGTAACTTGAGAATTCCTAGCCTAGTCAAGATTTGGATGAAATCGGAGTAAGTGAGGTCTAGGGAAATATGGAAACAAATGAAAGATATAATAATGAATTTGATCACATGATTAAATAGCCAAGACGTTAATTAAACCGTATGACTATATGGAATCAAATTCGGGCGAGTAGAACTAATGAAACTGATCTTAGCGTGAACAGGTAGTTTCTGAGTGTCATAGGTTGAAGTTCTGTTGTGAACAGGTAGTACATTGTGAATGTGATTGTGGCTTGTTGAATGGATTGGGTGTTACGTTCCAACACACTAACTTAGATTGGGTGCCACATTCTGGCGCATATATGGGATCGGGTGTCACGTCCGGCACACTAATTGGGATGGGTACCACGTTCCAGTACACTAAGAGTTTGGGTGTGGGTTCCATGAGTGGACCATTGACTTGTCATATATGTGTAATTACTTGATATTGAAAATGTGGAATGGTACATTGCTCCTGAAATGATAATTGATATCATATATGTTCGGTATATACGTGTTTATTGGTTGTGACTGCTTTCGTATGTTTCACTTACTGGAATAGCCGCGTGGTCCTACTAGTACACTGTGGTTGTGTACTTATACTACACTTGCTCTTTCTTGTTGAGTACAGGGCATATTCAGGCGGGTACTGACAGACCTCATCTAGGAGATCAGTGATCAATCGAATTCAAGGGTGAACCTGTTTTTCCCAGCGGCCATGAGTTCTCTATGTTTTAGTCCACTCTTTTCCAACTCAGACTTTCTAGTTAGACTTACTCGTATGTTTAGTAGGGTTGTACCCATTTTTCTTAGACTTTTTGACCTTTAGATGTTTTGGTACATTGACTTTCAGATTCTAGTGGTGTTTTCCGCAATGTTTTAGTAACGACTTGTTAGACTTTCGGAGTTTATGGGGACTCCACTTTATTTCTGCATTTAAACATGCTTCCGTATCTTTAAATGTTTAGTTCTTGGGTTAGCTGATTAGTATTAATGATTCTCCCACCGAAGGGTTAGTATGGGTGCCAATCACGATGGTCTGGGTCGTGACAATCCCATGAAAAATGGATTCCATGGGTGAATATCCACATACTTTGATACTAGAAGCCCAAAAATAATGGAGGATTGGAGACTTGGATGAACCCTAGCTCTTCTTCTTCTTCCTTAGACTTGAGAGAGTTTGGAGAGTGAATTTTGTAAAGCTTATGGAATGTAGGAGAATGAGTTGAAGATGGGTTATTTGAGGCTTAAAAACTTTATATAGGGTTTAGGGTAGAAGGCAAAACGACGTAGTATAGGATTAAAATAATTAGGAAAAGACCCATATTGGTCAACCGTAGAAATATTCAAAAACCATAATTTGTACCTACTTTTTGATGGACCACTTATATGGCTCATAGGTCTTTCTACGGTTCATAGAAATCAACTGTACAATAAACTTTGACAATTAAAATTTCACCATGTCTGGACTCACCTACAAACCTATCTATGACTCCTACATAGGATGACATACCGTCCTAGTGAACCGTACAATGGGTACTGAGACTTGGATTTAGAAAGTTATTTTCCCATATCCTAAGGTTGCCTTTTGTGGTTCGTAGATGGGACCCGTAGACACAAACTTTTTTTCCAATAAAATTTATTTTCTTCCTTTTCCAAATTTTGAGGTGTTACAATATCTCCCCATTGGGAACATTCGTCCTGGAATGGGACTCAAGGCAACATAAGGAGGGTAGGGGAAGAGGTTTAACAGCCCAACAAGAATGCAACTTCATCAAAAGCACATAAACATTTTCACAACATCATTTCATAAGACATACATGCAAATTACACGCAAATGCACATATTCATAAAGAAGACAATCTAGTTAATGAATTTTCTCAAGAATCAAGTTTTCATAAATATGTATGCATGAGGAAACGTGAGAATAACTAAGACACATGAAACGAAAAGGATGAACTATGACGAGCTAAATACCTCTAGCTAGAGTAGGGTCCGAGGGAAAGTGATGGGGTAAAGGGACATCATCTTGGCCTCGGCCTCCCAAGTAGCACTCTCCACCCTTTGATTCCTCCAAAAGACCTTTACGGATGCAACATCCTTATATCTCAACTTTTTAACTTGTCGGTCCAAAATCTCAAAATTTCTTCATAAGAAACACTTTTTTTATGCCAAGACTCTCCAATGGTACAATAGATGTCGGATCACCAACTCATTTCTTCAACAAAGAGACATGTAAAATCAGATGCACCGATGCTGAGTCATTAGGTGAATCAAGTTCATACGCAACTTTTCCAATACGCCTCAAAATTTGATATGGCCTCATATAACAGGGACTAAGCTTCTCTTTCTTTCCAAACCTCATGATACCCTTCATTGGTGAAATTTTAAAGTAGACCCAATCATCCACCTCAAACTCAAGATCTCTTTTTCTAACATCGGCATAGGACTTTTGTCGACTTTGAGCTGATGTCATCCTTTCTCCAATAAGCCAAATTTTATCCATGGCCTCATGTACAAATTAGGGACCTATCAAAGCAACCTCACCTACTTCAAACCAACCTATGAGAGATCTACACCTCCTACCATAAAGAGCGTCAAATGGAGTCATACCAATGCTTGAATGATAGCTATTATTATATGCAAACACAATCAAAGGCAAATGATTAGCCCAATTACCCTTAAGGTCAATCATACAAGTTATCAACTATCTTCCAAAGTTTGGATATTATACTCTGCTTGCCCATCAATTTGAGGATGAAAGGCCATTCTAAGCTTAACACGAGTACCAAGACCCTTTTGGAAAGATTTCCAAAACTGAGAAGTAAATTGGGTTCCACTATTGGACATAATGGATAGGGGTACTACATGCAACCTAACCATCTCCCCTATATACAACTTAGCATACTCCTCTGCCGATTAAGAAACTTTGATGGGAATGAAATGATACGACTTCTTCATACGATCCATATTAACCCAAATCGAGTCATGTTGCCATTGGGTGTGGGGTAAACAAATAATAAAGTCCATATTAAGATCTTCCCACTTCCAAGTAGGATTAATAATGACTTGGGACAAACCTCCTAGTTTTTTATGCTCAATTTTCACTTGTTGACAATTAGGACCCTTAGCCATAAATTATGCAATATCATTCTTTATTCCATTCCACCAATAGACCTCCCACAAGGCACAATAAATTTTGGTGGCTCCCGAGAGAATGGAATATTGAGAACTATGGGGTTCTGATTAGATTCTCTCTTTCAACTCATCAACATTGGGAACATATAAACGTTCTTGTTATCAAAGAACACTATCTCCCTCTTGGGAGAAAGCCTCAACGGACATCTTATGCACCTCTTCCTCCAATTCAACCAAAATCAGATCAAAACTTTGCTTGGCTTTCACATCCGACACAAAGGACGATTCTAAACCATTATGAACAATAACACTACCTTTATTAGAATCAACCAACTAGACACCCAATCGGGCCAATATATGAACATCTTGAATCAAATCCTTTTCATCATCATTAACATGAGCAACACTACCCATTCATAGCTAACTAAGAGTATCCCCGCAAACCATATTTGCCTTGCCGAGGTGATAGAGGACACTCATGTCATAATCCTTTAGCAACTCAAGCCACATCATTTGGCAAACATTTAGATCTTTTTGCTTGTACACATATTGCTAACTTTTGTGGTCGGTAAATACATCAACGTGAACACCATATAAGTAATGCCAAACACAACTACCACTAGTTCCAAATTATGGGTAGAATAGTTCTTTTCATTAAATTAAAGTTGTTGTGAACCATAAGCAATTACCTTCGCATTTCGCATAAGAACACACCCTAGTCCAATCCTTGAAGCATCACAATAAAAACAAACCCACTGGACTCTTCCGGTAAAGTCAACACCGGAGCGGAGGTAAGCTATCTTTCAACTCTTTGAAACTCTTCTCAAATGCTTCCGACCATAAGAACTTAATTTTTTTTGGGTCAACGTTATAAATGGAGAGGCAATCGAAAAAAATCTTTCAACAAACCTTTTATAATAATCAGCCAAACCCAAGAAACTTAGAAGGGGATAGAGGTCTAGGCCAACTCTTAACCACATCCATCTTCTTAGGATCTACCTCAATACCCTTTCCACCCAGAAAGACATGAATCTCAACTAAAACTCGCATTTAGTAAACTTTGCAAAGAGTTGTTGGTCGTTGAAACTTGCAACACAATCTTTAAATGATTGGTGTGCTGATGAGTCCTCAAATTGGACTCATTTAGGGATATATTTTATAGAATTAGTGTCCTCAAATGCATATTTTGTCTCAATATTTGATGAAATCCCTTAAGTTTCAGGTATTTGGAGTTTGAGGAAAAGCATGGACACTACTTAGCAAAAAGGAACAAAGGCAGTTGAAAGAACAAAGAAATGAAGATCTGAGAATCACCGAACCCATTCGGCGAGTCGCCAAAAGGTCTTATCCTCGCCTTTTGTTCCAGTGTGCTGAACCCTGAAGGAATGGAACAAATCGGCGATGAAAAGGAGTAGTCAGTATGTCGCCGAGCAGTTTCGCGAAGTAGTACTATGTCGCCTAATGATCCAAAACATGATGATACTGAAGGATAGAGCAAGACGACGATGAAACCTACCAAAGGGTGGATCGTCGAGTAGATCGGCGATCTCAACTAACGGCGTCGAATGATTCGTTGCAGCACAAATTTTTGAAAACTATAAATACTCGTTGAGAGATGTAGCTTAATATTAGATTTTTAATATAGAATTTTTAACATAGACTTTTGAGTTCTAAGTTTGGAGAGGGTTGTGAAGAACTTGAAGATTCAAAGGGTTTTAAAATTTGGACTTGGGTCTTGTGGATTCTTCACTCTTGGCTTGTTTTGAGACTTAAATCTTCATACCCATTTGAATGCAAACTCACAGTGGTATAAATTTCTATCTCTTTTACATGTCTAGCTAAAACCCCAATTCTTGGGGTGTGATATTGTGAATATGGGTTAGATTATCTCTTGGGTCATGCTTGTTGATGATTTATTTGTTGTTTAGATGTGATTTCGTTTAGTAGTTGTGGTGGAACTTAATGAAATTATAGTTGAAAATATGATTTCACCTTTGCATTTTCGGCTTGCTCGAGAGAGAAGTTGTAAAACTAAGACTACTAAATTGATGGCCGGTGGGATTGGGTCAACATGAGGTTTATCTCGAGAGAGTGAACCCTAGTCCCTCTCCCACACACTCAGCTCGAGAGAGTGAGTGGGCTAAGGCAGAGGTTGTTCTTCATGCGGTAACTCTATGCTCGAGAGAAACCGAGTTGATTCGGGGTAAGTTACTCGAGAGAGAATTTACCCCCACTATAATCTAGCCTAGTCACAAATATTCAACATATTTATTATCAAAACCATGTACCCAATAGTTTAGTTTATCCCGTATTCCTATCACATCCCAAGAACCCCATCTCCTTGATTAGTACTCTTTGAATTTTTGTTGCTTTTGTTTACTTGTGACAAACTCCCATTGATAATTGACGTTTGCGTCACCCCTTAGATTTAACATGTTTATATTAGAAAATGTTTCTAGATATGACTAATTAGAACTAAATTTTATTTTTCTATTCATTCTCAAGCCCACTCCCTTGGTACTCGACCCCAACCCTTGGTTGGGTTACTTTACTATTGTATGATCGTAGACACTTGCATTGGAAGTTGTGTCTTAATTACGCAAACATAAAAATGGCGCCACTTCCGGCGAGTGGTGTTATTTGAGAATTTATAGTTTAGTAAATTTTTTTGTTCTTGATAGTCGTAGTTTACTAACTTAATTTTGAGTTTTGTTTTGCTTTGAAGTTGTTGATATAGGCAGATACCCTGAGCATGGCTGAGGGAAATGGTAGAAACTTGATTGAGACGAGTCAAGAAGTCAAGAGGGACTTCAAGTTAACCGCACTGGTAACTCAACTGAACGTGTTGGCCACCAAAATATCAGAGGTGGAAAACCATTGCAAGAGCCAAAGGAGATACATACCCCCTCATGAGCGGAAATAGTCTAAAGACAGGGAGAACAATCGTGTCGAGGACACACTCCCAATAACTCTCCAAAAGATCACCGAACAAGATCGATTATTGGAAGAGATGAAGGAGAATATTGAAGTGTTAAATCAAATGATCGGCTCCCATTTTAGATCGATCTAGTTGATCAGGACACTCATGAGTTATGCAGTGCCTCCTCTTCACTCAAATGAACTATTGGGGTTATTTAGTAACACTAGGACCAACCCCACCAATGGAGAGTGAGTAAGGACTCGCGTCGTGCCACGACGTTAACTATGGCGCTTCTTGGGGGGAAACCCAAGGTTTTAAACGCTTTTGTATGCTTTTAGAAAGAATGGTGTGTTAATGGTGCAGGGTTAAATGCTGAAAGTATTTGGAAAATGCATATTGACGAGTAAAAGGTCAGTCGGCGAATCGCCGAAATGGTCGGTGTGCCCGATGAAGACCGCCGTTTGGACCCTCACTTTGACTGAAGGTCCTGTAAAACTCGGTGAGCCTAGTGACCACTCGGCGTATCACCGAGTAGATCAGAGAGTGCAACTAATGTCATCGAATGGACGTGAACTGGACGGTTTATAATGGCCAAAAGACTTAGAATTTGAAATGTTTGACTTTTGCTGTTTTTTAAACTTCAAAAACTCAAACCAAGGTATTATCTTCAATATTTTTATATTCTATTAGTATTTTAGTTGTTGATTGGTGCTCGGAACTAGGATTTCTTTGATGCCTAGCTTTTCAATCATGTTTCAATCAGCATTTAAGGTTGGTTTCTGAATCTCGAGTTTACATTCAAAAAATTTGTACTCATTTGCAATGATCATATCATATTATTGTGTGATGGGCCTCTCTGATAGAATTAGAATTCTTAAATGCCAATTTTAATTTGAAAATCTTGCCTGTATTATTTTGATCGTCAAATCCCCGTAATTTTTGTGCTTTTAAATGAATGAAATTGTATTGGGTTGTGGTTGCGTGTTGTTTAGATTGATTGGGTGAAGTCTGAGTAGCCTATGTTTGTGTGAACTGACGAAAACTACTCAATGATAGAGCAGGTAGCACCACTCTTAAGAGCAAACATTGTCAAATGGCCAAATTTGGCTAAACCGGGAACAATCGGAGTATCCCGGGGTGATGGGTAGTACGGGTCTTGTTTGAATTCCATTAGTGCATGCTTTGATTTTGTTTTTGGGGGTTGCGGGTTTTAATTCGAGAAGGTAGGTTGGAAATAGACACGTTGGGCTGTTTGGCGAGCTGGGTCGAGCTCACCGAACTATTGGCGGTTCGCCTAACAACCCCATCTTGCTTTTAAATTCATGCTTTATGTGTTGTTTCAGTATGTAACTTTTGGCGAGAAGCCTTTGGTCGCCGAAAGCACTCAGCGACTCACCGAAGGTACTCTTGATCGCCTTTTGTATGCTCCCCTGAACTTCTGTTGCACTGTAACTTTTGGCGGACAAACCCATGATCGCCGACAGTAGTCGGCGATTCCCCGAAAGGGCCTTCCCATCACCAACTTGCAATAATTTTTAAACCAATCCCTTCGGCATGCCCGACTTAGCTCGCCAAAGAGGTTCGGCGACTCGCCAAATGTATCGGCGAGCCTGTCTACAATAGATTTTGTGTTTACATTTCAATTTTCTATTAATTTGTCCCGATATCTTGCAGATATGGTATGAACAAAATCTGACCACGCAACCTCAGAAGAAAGCACAGGGAATAACCATAAACGAGAGGGGGTCAAATCCTCCAAAGAGGAGAGGAGAAGAACTCCCACCGGGAGATAAAGGCAAAGGGAAGAAGCATATAGATAGAAAAGGAGTAGATATTGAAACCCAAGCTAATTTTTCAGAGCCTGAAGATGAGCAGCCTCTGATAAACCGAAGGGATGAACTCCGGGCCAGATCTCAGTGCACATCCACCAATATTCCCTCAGCTGCCACTTCTCCGGCAACAGACTTCATTTCAGCGCAGACACCTCCAGTGGCCCCTGCACTCCCTATCGTTCCTCCTCCTAGAATCCTGAACAGACTGAAAGGTGAGGGGGTACAGACCATCCTAGAGGAGAAGTTATTATCTACAGAGGGCCTGGAAGGCAAGCATCCTGATGTGATTGACTCCCTCCGATACCATGAGTTTGAGCAGTTCACAAGGCCCCGAGGCCCTTACATTCCTTCTTGGGTTAGGGAATTTTACACAGCTTATGGGGAGTTGGTGCCCAAGAATAATAAGAAGGCAAGTGAGTTTAGACCGGTAAAGTTGGTCATGGTTAGTGGCAAGGAAGTTAAGTGCCACAACAAGTATATTAGCAGTGTATTGGGTAGACCGCTGCACTCCGCACTTACCTACGAAGGGTTACCGATTGTTCAATCCCTAGATGACCTGAAGGGTTGGCTGGCTCCTCTGATTTCTGACACCACTCCGAGGTGGATGGATGCAGGGATACCTATTGAGAAGAGGGACTTGAACATCATTGCCAGGTTCTAGTTTGGTTTCATCAGCAGCACGATCATTCCATCACATAATGAGTCCATTTTACACCATCCTAAGGAAGCTTGCCTTGGTTCTATCATGTCCAGGAGGCGCATCGATCTGGGGCTGCTGATTTCACAAGAGATAGCCATGAGGGCCAAGCAGAAGTTGCCTTCTCTGCTATTCTCAGTCTTGATCACGGAGTTGTGCCAGCGTTCTGGAGTACCTCGGGACACTACGAGGGATATTGACGTCACCCCGTCTTCCTCCACTGACATCCGACGTATTGAGGCCGATTTCACACGAGAAGAGGTTGACAGGAGAAGAGCAGCTTCGACAAATATTTCTCCAGAAGTTGATGTTGACTCGTTACCAGCAGAGGCACCATCACCTACTCCGGCCTCTGACCCTTCTGTTACATCCACTCCTTCCTCTTCTTCACAGGTCCCAGGTGCCTCTTCCTCCTCCCAGCCTGCCAGGATTACTCAGGCCATGATCCTGAAGATGGGACAGTTGGCCTATTCAGCGGATGTGAGAGTGACTCGATTGGAGAGATCCATTCCAGGGATGATTGATAGTGCTATCTTGGTTGCAGCACTGACCCCCCTTAGTGCCTCTGTTGATGATCTAGCTACTAGAGTCACTGCTTGTGAGAGCAGACAGGGAGAGACATTCGAGGTTTTGGCTTTGAAATCCAAAGTGGTAGATTTGAGGAAGGACGTAGACTATTTGAAGTCTACCGACTTCACCTCATTGATCTGGCACTGCTATTCCCTTTGAGGTGACTCCGAGAACTGATGCGTACTGCTACACCAGACATTGAGGCCCCGACAGATTGAGAGACTGCATAGATCGGACTTTTCTTTACCTCCATCTCTGCTTACTTACTCTTACTTTTGGATACTTTTATTCGCATTTGGGGACAAATGATTTTTGTTTGTGGTGGAGTGAGGCCCACCTTTGTGCATATTTATTTTGATTTTATATTTTGGGTTGTGAGCTATTATTGTGTTATTACACTGCTTTGCGTGGATGTTTGAGCTTATGGCTCCTTTTGTTTTAAGTTGCAACATGAATTTGACCCCTTCCAAAAAAAATTGCCACCTCTCTTGTGTTGAATGTGGCTGTCTTTTGCAAAATTTAAGTCTCAGTTCTGATCAATACTGATGATTTGAATAGTGCTCATGATCGAACGAACATGAATGTGCGGCTACGATGAGGTAAAATGAAGTTGTATAGACAATATGTGAATCTTTGCATCTCGTTATGACTAGCCTAGTATCAAATTGAGTCTCTTGTGATGATCATTGCACACTAGCGAAAGTGTGGAGTCTTATTTGAATGTATAGTCAATGCCTAGTTTTATGAGCTTACGTTGAACCATGCATGATAGATCCTAAAATGTTCCCCATTGGTCCGATCGACTATGTAAGGCTATCTCTTGATATGATATTAGGCAACTTTAAAGAGTGTGAGCCAATTTGACAGATACCTCTTTTGTGACTAACCTTGTGAGTGTGTGAACCTCTCTTGAACACCCCTTAAGCCTTACCTTTATTTGGAAACTTTATGAAATCATAACCTTTGTTTATCCATTATCCATTATCCATAATCCTCATGATGTTGTGGTTAGTTAAATAACCAACTTAGGCCAAAACTCTAAGTTGGGGTGTGGTGAAAAGAAATGGTAAGTCAAGAAGTGCAAGAAAGTCCCTCTTACCCATGGTTTTGAGAAAAATGGAACCCCTCCATATAAAAATAAAAATAAAAATAAAAATAAAAATAAAAATAAAAAAAATGAAAAAGAAGGTTGTAGAATAAAGTACAAAAGAAATGGGGTTTCCAAACAATCCATGGAAAGTGAATAATAGGATGACTTATGAGCACTAAAGAAAATGATGAAGGAAAAGGAAAGGAAGTGTTGTGAGCACCACATTTCATGAGGATTAAAGTCACTGAGCCTAAATGACCATACCTTTGCACTCAGCCCCATTACAAGCCTTGAAAAGACCTTTTTTATCTTGAGTGAGCTGAAATAAATGTTGATCGGAAAATACGGGCAAACCTATGGGTGAAAGCATGCATTGTGTTCTTCCTTGTGAGAGTGAGCATTGCATTTGAATCTAGAACTTTAAATTATTAAACCTGTGTGTGTGAAATTGGAAGCATTACTTGTGTGAGGGCATTTAAACACTTTAGTTGAGCTTGAACTTGCATTTGAAGCAAGTATTGTGAGCATGAGATTCTTTGATATTGGTGAGTCACAACTTGAATCTTTGAGTGCACATTTGATCTTTGCATAAGTAACTTGAGTCTTGTTGTGTGCATTCATGATTGAGTCTTGTGTAGCACTGTTCGAGACCTCCTTTTTGAACGGCTGAGCTTGAGTTTGCTTGAGGACAAGCAAAAGTTTAAGTTGGGGGCGTTGATGAGTCCACAAATTGGACTCATTTAAGGCTATATTTTGATAGAATTAGTGTCCTCAAAAGCATATTTTGTCTCAATATTTGATGAAAACCCTTAAGTTTCAGGTATTTGGAGTTTTAGGGAAAGCATAGACACTACTTAGCAAAAAGGAACAAAGGCAGCTGAAAGAACGAAGAAATGAAGATCTGAGAATCCCCGAACCCGTTCGGTGAGTCACCAAAAGGTATTATCCTCGCCTTTTGTTCTAGTGTGCTGAACCCTGAAGGAAAGGATCAAATTGGTGGTGAAAAGGAGTAGTCGGTGTGTCTCCGAGCAGTTTTGCAAAGTAGTACTATGTCGCCCAATGATCCAAAACACGACGATGTTGAAGAATAGAGCAAGATGGCGATGAAACCTACCAAAGGGCGGATCGCTGAGTTGATCAGCGATCTCGACTAACGGCGCCAAATGATCTGCTGCAACACAGATTTTTAAAAACTATAAATACTCGTTGAGAGTTGTATCTTAATATCATATTTTTAACATAGACTTTTGAGTTCTAAGTTTGGAGAGGGTTTTGAAGAACTTGAAGATTCAAAGGGTTTCAACTCCAAGAATTTGGACTTGGGTCTTGTGGATTCTTCACTTTTGGCTTGTTTTGAGACTTAAATCTTCATACCCATTTGAATGCAAACTCATACTGGTATAAATTTCTATCTCTTTTACATATCTAGCTAAAACGCAAATTCTTGGGGTGTGATTTTGTGAATATGGGTTAGATTATCTGTTGGGTCTTGCTTGTTGATGATTTATTTATTGTTTAGATGTGATTTCATTTAGTAATTATGGTGGAACTTAATGAAATTGTAGTTGCGAATACGATTTCACCTATGTATTTTCGGCTTGCTCGAGAGAGAGGTCGTAAAACTAAGACTGCTAAATTGATGGCCGGTGGGATTTGGTCGACATGAGGTTCAACTCGAGAGAGTGAACCCTAGTCCCTCTCCCAGAGACTCAGCTCGAGAGAGTCAGTGGGCTAAGGAGGAGGCAGTTCTTCATGCGACAACTCGGTGTTCGAGGGAAACCGAGTTGATTCGGGGTAAGTTTCTCGAGAGAGAATTTACCCCCACTATAGTCTAGCCTAGTCACAAATATTCAACAGATTTATTATCAAAAGCATGTACCCAATAGTTTAGTTTATCCAGTATTCCTGTCACATCCCAAGAACCTCATCTCCTTGATTAGTACTCTTTGCATTTTTGTTGTTTTTGTTTACTTGTGACAAACCCTCGTTGATAATTGATGCTTGCGTCACCCCTTAGATTTAACATGTTTATATTCAAAAATGTTTCTAGCTATGACTAATTAGAACTAAATTTTATTTTTCTATTAATTCTTGCCCGCTCCCTTGGAACTCGACCCCAACCCTTGGTTGTGTTACTTTACTATTGTACAATCGTAGACACTTGCATTGGAAGTTTTGTCTTGACTACGCAAATAACCTGTGCTTATCCTCCCTCCTTGAGTAAATCAATATGTCATCAATAAACACAATCACAAACATGTCAAGAAATTGTTTGAATAATAAATTCATCAAATCCATATGTGTGGCCAGAGCACTATTCAAGAAAATCATTTATACTTGGAAGAGAATACTTATTCTTAATGGTTACCTTGTTTAATTAATGGTAGTTAATACACATGCAAAGTGAACCACCTGTCTTTCAAACAAACTAAACTGGAGAACCACATGAAGCGATACTCAGTCAGATAAAACCCTTATCCAAGACATCTTTTAATTGATCCTTTAATTCTTAAGTTCTGTCGGATCCATACGGTAAGGAGCAATAAATATAAGATGTGTATCTCCATAAGGTCAATATTGAAGTCTATTTCCCTTTCAGGAGGAACACCAGGTAAATTATCGGGAAATACTTCTAGAAACTCATTAATAACGGGGACTGACTTAAAGATAGGGGTTTCGAAATCCATATCCCTAACCCAAATAAGATGATATATGCTACCTTTAGATATCATTTTTCTAGCTTTAAGACAACAAACAAACTATCCTTAGGCATAGAATTTCTCCCTTTCCACTCAATGACAGGTTCATTTTGAAATTGGAACTTGACTACTCAGTTTCTACAATCAACATAAGCATATTAAGAATGGAGCCAATCTATGCCAAGAATAACATCAAAATCTAATATATCAAGATCTATACGATCAACATGAGTAACTCTATGGGGTAATGAGATGAGACAACTTTTATAGACTCTCTTATACACAATAGATTTATCAAAAAGTGAAGAGAAAGAAAAAGGGTCTATCAACACATCTGGAAGAACATCTAACCTCATAGCCACATATGGCATCACAAAAGACAAGGTAGCAGCGGTATCAAGCAAAGCATAAACATCGATATGAAAAACTTTGAGCATATCGGTAACAACATAAGGAGAACCTTCTTGATCAAGTCGAGTTTGGAGTGCATGGAACCGGTTTTTTTTAGAGCACTTAAACCTGAACCACTAGGTAGAGCTTTCCTACCATCAAGCCTTTTCCAAATGACGCTTCGCACACTTTTGGCATGCGGGAACC
This sequence comes from Solanum piurae, assembly GCA_029582685.1. Lineage (NCBI taxonomy): Eukaryota > Viridiplantae > Streptophyta > Magnoliopsida > Solanales > Solanaceae > Solanum > Solanum piurae. Next base: position 13,423 of record JAJOOO010008088.1, on the reverse strand, counting down.
GAAGTACCAATACCACCAGCATTTCCTTCTTGAGGCTTAGGGGTAGACACCCTTTCCTTGTTGAAATTAAGAGCTGAAGTATTTTTGAGGAACCTTGGCCAGAAAACCTTTGTTGGAACTTAGAACGACCATATCCATCTAACCTTGAATGTGAAAAGTCACCATCTACGGTGTTTGCTCTCTTTACCTCCCTAGACCTTTCCTTAAGCTTCTCCTCTTCAATTTGTTTAGTATGAATCATTAAATGAGAAATGTACATTTCCTTAATGATCATGGTGGTGCGAAACTCTTTAACCACAATTTACGACATATCTGAAACAAACTTGTTCATCTTTGCCCTAGAGTCGGCAACCATAGTTTGGGCATACCTAGAAATTTGTGTGAATTTCAAGGCGTACTCCTACAAACTCTTATTTCCTTGATGAAGGTTAAATAACAAAAGCACCTTTTCCTCCCTCATATCAAGGGGAAGGAACCTATCAAGGAAAATAACCTTAAACTTCTTCCAATCAAGAGAATCCTCAACGAATGCCATCTCTTCCTTCCATTGGTTGAACCAAACTTGAGAAATATTCGTAAGTTGATAAGTGGCGAATTCTGGATTTTCCATAAGAATCACTCCCATGATCATCAACACTTTGTATACCTCATCAATAAACTCTTGAGGATCTTTCTCAACCTAGGAACTATGAAACTCCGAGGGATTCATCCTAGTGGAGTCTCTCACTCTAGTTGCCACGATACCCATATTTGGGTTCACGGGGACCTAGCCTTCCTATTGTCTTGAGCCGTCATGGCATGGGCCAACACTTGAATAGCAGCCCTAAACTCTACATTAGTCACTTGTTCGGCATAAGGATCGACCAGAACTTATGGAGCTTCGTGAGGAGCTTCTTGTTCCACATTTTCATTCGCATTCCTTCTCATGTATGCTCTTCGAGGGGCCTCTCATTCATAAGTGTGCCATGCTTCATACTCATGAACAAGATTCTACTCTATGTGGCTTATTAGACATCTTAGGACCTATCTAAACCTTGTGATTTGATACCAAGTTTGTCATGACCCAAAGTATACCCTAGGTGTAACATGGCATATAGGACTCCGAGAGGCCCTACACAAGCCACTTAGCGTACATAATTCAAGATAATAGAAATAACGAGTTCAAAAGAAAACATTTCATATTTCAATAGAGTTTGACAAAGTAGAAGTCTAAAACATAAGTCTCAAAGTTATCTAATACATCATAAGGAAAGTGATAGGGACATAATTTATACATAACATACAAGGTCTTAAGCGAAATGACATAAAGAAATAAAGTGCTCTTTCAATTAATGTCACACCCCTATTTTTCCCCAAACGAATGTTTGAAAATAGAGTTTCTCCAATTAATGTGACGTTTCGAAAAGGGATTATTTTATTTCAGAGTCGCCACTTGAAATTGAGTTTTGGTGTTCCAAGTCACCTAATTTTTACCCCTAATCAAAATGAAGTTGACTCTAATTTTTAATGGTCTGCGAACTAGAAATCTGGATAAGAAATTCTATTGACCAAGGGGAAGGTGTAAGGCACCCCTCGAGTCCCGTGGTTCTAGCACGGTCGCTTCGTCGACTTATATCATGGCTTGACTTAGCTTTTGGATATAGTATTATTTAATAAAAAAATAATAAAAATTCACCCTTATTCTTTGATTTATTTCAAAACTGTCCATTAATGAAAATATGTACAAAGACATAAATTTACTCAAGACAAAATAGAATCAAGTTAAGAAATGGACCTTTACGAATTTGAAACTTGAAACTCTCGTATTTTTCTTCTTTTTAGTGGCACCGTCAAAGAACAACTTCCATCCTTCATCTTTATCGTGAATAACTTCATCGATACATGACACCTCTTCATCTGGAAAGTAGGTCTTAAGTGGTTCATATTCATCATCAATAGGGTTCTCTGCCAAATGATCTGCCAATGCTTGAGCCTTCATTGCGGTCCGTGTCACATAGATAATGTCAAACTCTGTGAGTAATATTTGCCATTTCGCAAGCCTGCCCGTGGACATGGGCTTTTGAAAAATGTATTTTAATGGATCCATACGGGAAATGAGATAAGTAGTATAAGATGAAAGATAATGCTTCAACTTCTATGCTACCCAAGTTAGGGCACAACACGTTCTTTCAAGAAAGGTGTACTTCGATTCATAAACGGTAAATTTCTTACTGAGGTAATAAATGGTCTGCTCTTTCTTTCCGGTAACATCATGCTGACCTAGTACACAGCCGAAAGAGTTATTTAATACGGACATATATAATATCAATGGTCTGCTCGGCTCAGGCGAAACCAACACAGGGGGATTCGATAAGTAATTCTTAATTCTTTCAAAAGCCTCTCGACATTCTTCTGTCCATTCGACTGTGGCATTCTTTTTTAACAACTTAAAAATGGGCTCGCAAGTTGTTGTGAGTTGAGCAATGAATCTACTGATGCAGTTTAACCTTCATAGAAGGCTCATAACCTTGGTTTTGTTCTTTGGAGGTGGCAATTCCTGAATGGCTTTTATTTTTGAAGGATCTAACTCGATACCTCGTCGACTGAATATAAACCCCAAAAGCTTTCCTGACGGTACTCCAAATACACATTTTGCAGGATTAAGCTTGAGATTATACCTGCGAAGCCTTTCGAAGAATCTTTTTAAGTATTGTACATGATTTGACTCCTTTTTTGATTTAAAGATCACATCATCCACATAAACTTCGATTTCTTTATGCATCATATCATGAAACATGGTTGTCATTGCCCTCATATAAGTTGCCCCTGCATTTTTTAACCCAAATGGCATGACTCGATAACAATATGTACCCCATGGTGTGATGAAAGACATTTTTTCTGCGTCTTTATCATCCATAATTATCTGATGGTAACCCACATAACAATCAACAAAAGATGCAATCTCATTTTTAGCACAATTGTCCAACAAAATATGGATGTTGGGCAAAGGAAAGTCATCTTTTGGACTTTCTTTGTTCAAATCACGATAATCAACACACATTCGAACTTTGCAGTCTTTCTTAGGGACGGGTACGATGTTGGCTAACCAAGAAGGATATTGAGCGACTCGAATGACTTTGGCTTCAAATTGGTTTGTGATTTCCTCTTTAATTATTACACTCATGTCAGTTTTAAGCTTTCTCAGCTTTTGCTTTACCGGAGGAAACTTAGGATCAATCGGCAACTTGTGAACCACCATGTCAGTGTTTAATCCAGTCATGTCATCATAAGATGATGCAAAAACATCCTTGTAATCAAACAGATGCTGGATTATATCCTCCTTTTGATGTCAAGCATGTACTCTTATCTTAGTCTCCTTAATATTTTTATGATCCCCTAAATTTATCGTCTCAGTTTCACTCATGTTTGGATTTGATTTATTCTCAAAATGTTTGAAATCCCTGCTTACTTATTCAAATACTTCGTCTTCATCATATTCGATTTCTTGACTTATTATTTCAGGATTAGGTCAAAGATTAGATTGGATTTTAAGATCTGGCAAAAAATTTGGCATGCATGTCATATCACTAGCATCGAAATAGAAAGAACTGTATAGAAGAAAACAAATAAATATATTAGACTGAAATAAAAACACAATTAAATCCTATTGAAAAGGAAAATAGAGAGTTTGAAATAAAACGACAAGACAAAATCCGAATTACAATCCTTGAATAAATCGGTTAACAGAAACAAAAACAAGACAAACTACCAAGACTCATTCTTAACGGGGAGAGGAGTGGCTTCCCAATTGTTCAGCTGGACATTAGGACAAATTAATTGCACATCTCTGTCACTAGTGCCTTCACCGAGTTCAACCATATCAGCCTCGACAAATAAATCTTGAAAATAGTTGATCAGTTCTTCGTTAACCTCCAGAACTGGCTCTGGGAGTGGTGACTCAGAAGATTCTGTTGTGCGGGCTTTGATGAAAGATTTGTATATAGGTGGTATTGGCTTGATAAGTGACCATATCTCTCTCTTCCGTTTCTTGGCCTTCATTTTGTCCTAGACTGTGGGCTTGTATCCTAAGCCAAAAGTACCAAGGCTCTTTCGTGGACTCACCGGATAAGCTCTCTCTTACAAGAATATCCCCAAGCCTTTACCTGGTTCAAACCCATGTTTCAGCATTTCATTCACCATCATCACGGATGCCATGGGCAATTGGGGTTTCGAAATGAGATTCCCCTCAGGGATATGCTCAACAACCACAACCTCGAAAGCGTGATAAACCAGTGCCTCATTCTTATTATTCGCCTTGACAAAAGGGAGGGAAGAGTCTTTGTAGACTGACAAGTCCCCCTCACCATGAACAATTACTTCTTGCCGGTCATATTCAAACTTAACCATTTTATGCAACGTAGAGGGGACTGCCCCAGCCCTATGCACTCATGGTCTCCCCAACAATAGATTGTAGGATGCATTGATACTTATCACTTGAAAATTCACGGTGAAATCGACAGGCCCTATTTTTAATATGAGCTCTATCTCCCCAATGGCATCTGTTTTGGACCAATCAAAAGCCCCTAACACATACGTTGTTGGGTCGTACCCTTTCAACATTAACATTCAATTTTTGTAGAGTTGACAAGGGAAAAATATTTTCCCCAGATCCTCCGTCAATTAGAACTCGAGTGACATATGAAAGCTTACACTTTACAGTGATATGGAGGCCTTGGTTATGTTCCGTACCTTCCACTGGTAGTTCATCATCTGAGAAGGTGATGTGGTTTACCTCAAAGATTCTCCCAGCAATCTTCTCTAACTGACTCACTGTAACTTCATTAGGAACATGTGCTTCATTCAGAATCTTCATTACAGCTTTACGATGTTCATCTGAATGTATTAACAAAGACAACAAAGAGATTTGGACTGGAGTTTTCCTTAACTGTTCCACAATGGAGTAGTCTGAAAATTTTATCTTTCTTAAGAACTCATCTGCCTCCCCTTCAGTGACTGGACTCTTAACTTGCATTTGGTCATTTTTAGTTTTCCTTAATTCAGCCGGGGCATAGCATCTTCCCGAACGAGTCATTCCTCCTATTTCATTTACTTCTTCATTGACTTCTTTCCCCTTGTATGTCACGACGGTAGGCTCATATTTCCAAGGGACAACCTTGGGGTTAGTCATTGGAAGTTGGGACACTGGCCTAATGATCACATGTGGAATATAGGCTCCTTGCACGATCAAGATAGGCTTGTTTGGCCCTCTTGGAACAACCAATCTTGCTTCTCTCTGACTTGCCCAAACATCTTCAAGTGCTCCTTTCACAGTTAGGATGGGTGTGTTTGATGGGCTTAACTTTTTCGACGTCCTTTCTGCCCCTAAAGGCACCATTTTTGTCAAGTCAACAACATTCGCCGAATTTTCCATGCCAGTTCCAACCTTAAGGATTGGCTTGTATGGGACTGCAATTTCTTCGCAACCATTCATCATTTCTAACATGTTTGTTTCAGTATGCCTGGGCAGTGGATTTTGATTGATGTTTGGTCCATTTGGGTTTTCAACGATAATTCAATGAGTATCGATCAAATATTGAATTGACTTTTTCAAGTAATAACACCTCTCTATGTTGTGCCCTGTGGCATCAGAACAATAGGCACAGTGTTGAGAATAATCTAGATTTCTCAGGGGAGGATTCGACATCTTTCTTTCAATAGGACTCAAAACATTCAACGTCCTTAATTTTTGAAACAAGCTAGCATATGATTCTCTAATAGGGGTGAACTCGTCTTTAGCTCCATTTCCCCTCTTCTATTCTTTTCTAGGACGAAAAGGAATCCTAACGGTATTTTGGTTAATTTGCGGGGGTGGTGGATGATTTTGAGGAAATGGTGCACGCCATTGCGGATAAGAAGGGGGAGCAATTGGTTGTGCGCTAAAAATGGGATATTGAAGGTATGGGACATGATATTGTGGAGTTTGGGAAGGAAAATAGTGTTGTGGGTGATTATCTTGGACATAGGTTCGAAGTGCTGATACAACAGTGGCTACATTTTCCCTTCTTTTCTTCCCTCCAATATTTCCAGAACCATTTTGAAGCGCTTGTGTTGTGGTTTTTAAGGCAGCTTGGCTTACGATCTTTCCAAACTTGATGCCATTTTCCACCATTTCCCCAACCTTGATAACTTCGGCGAATGTCTTCCCGACGGCAGAAAGCAAGTAATGAAAGTAATCAGGTTCTTGCGCTTGGATAAAAATGTCAATCATCTTCGACTCCTTCATTGGTGGTTTAACCCTAGCAGCTTGCTCCCTCCATCTAACGGCATATTCACGAAAATTTTCCGTGGTCTTTTTCCTCATGTTGGCAAGTGAGGAGCGGTCTAGCACAATGTCAATATTATATTGGAATTGTTGCACAAAACATCGAGCCAAATCATCCCATGTATGCCAATTGGCTATTTCCTGATCTATGAACCATTCAGACGCAATTCCCACGAGGCTTTCCCCAAAATAGGCCATGGGCAACTCTTCTTTGCCCTCTGCACCTCTCAATTGATTGCAATATCTCTTCAAATGAGCTATGGGGTCTCCGTGACCATCATATTTCTCAAACTTTGGGGCTTTAAAACCAGAAGGCAAATGGATGTGGGGAAACATGCACAAATCACTGAATGAGATGCCTTTGTGTCCCCCTAGTCCCTACATATCTCTTATACTATGTTCCAAACTCTTCATTTTCTTAGCCATTTCTTCATGCTCCTCATTCTTAACTGTCTTCTCAATTTTTAAAGGGGAACTATATTGATGAGTCTGGGGATAAGAACTTGGAATTTTAAGGGCCTCTTCAGTGGTGTAGCCATGGTCATGAAGAACTTGGGATGAAGGATCATTGTTGGATTTGGGCACCACTGTTGGATTTGAAATGTTATTAGTCGGTGCAGTTGGAAAAAAAAGTGGGTTCCTTATCATAGGTGTACTTAAGGGCCGCACTGTAAAAGTTCTTGCGACGTTGCATGCATTAGTGTAGGGGCCGAATCCAAGTGGATAAATTGGATCATTGGTCGATACTTGGATAGGGAATGGCATATTCGCATTCAGGTATTCCCGAATCGAAGATGGAGGAGCTTGCCCATTCATCCAAGCTTCATACATTTCGTCCATCTATTGTCGCAACATTTTTACCTCTTCCACAGACACCGATTCTTGTGCAACCATTTGGCTTTGGACTTCGTCATTTCCCGACTTTGTTCCCTCCTTACGCGTCATCTTTCCTTTCCCTTTTGATCTTGTGTAGTACTGATGAGATGCCAGCTCTAAACACAAACCAACCACCTTAAACTTTTCTCTCTCTCTTAAAAAAAACAAATGTGTTAGGGTTTAGTGTTTTTCAAACGATAATCACACGTTGTATGTTATGCACCTAAATTATTTATGTTTCTAAAATGAGTTTCGGAAGGCTTTTATGTTTCATCTCGGCTTTAGATTACTTGATTATGTCTTTTAATCTCGTATTTTACTCATTTGAATATTTTTTGAAACGCATTTCGATCGAACCCGTGGAGGGTTGCCAACGTATCATGTTGAATATGAATCAGATCATTACGCAGTTCGTGAAAGATAATAATAATAATTTTATTATTTTTTATTAATAATATATGTACATGAGTCGACCAAAAGCAAATCATTTTCATTCATTTTCAAATATTCTTAACACAATAATTTGAATAAAACATGAGAATAGAAGTAGATAATACTAAAATAAACTCAAAATGATTAACGAAAAGAAATAAATAACAACTAATAACTAAGAAAAGAAAACAGACTCGGAAAGAAAGTAAATCCTCGAATCTCAATCATCCCCAAGACCCTTAAAAATCCTAGCCAAAGCTTTTAGTAGATGTGGAGCAAGAACATGTGCCTGTTGGCCCAACCTCTCATCATTCTGGTGTAAATAACCAGCATAAACATCATTGAGTGCATCCCTGAGTTGAAGTACTCGATCTTTGGCTTCATTCATATTGTCATAACAATTCTGTAACCAATGTCGAGTAGTATTGACTTCATGCGTCAAATTCTCCCTCTGTTCCTGGAGCTCTTCAATTTGAAGGTGGAGTGCATCTCGCTCAGCTATCCTTTGACCTCTTTCAACCTCACATTTTGCCTGATAAGCACTGAAACGCCTTGCTATTTCCCTTTCCCATTCCATAGAAGCCTTAACTTGATCCTGGAGTCTAGATTGTGCGCAGATAAGCTGGACCTTTTCTTTTTTATACTCCTCCTCTTGTTGCTCCATAGCACCTGTGACAATGCTCAAGTCTTCTTATAAGGTCAAAATGGTAGAACGATGTTTTCTAACTCTCACTTCAAATATCGCATCACGTTGGGCTAACTCCTCTTTAACATTCTTCAGTTCATTACTCAGGACATCCAGAGTAGATATATAACTTCTTTCAACTTCGAGGCGAACTTGCTTAATCCTAACTTCAATTTCTGCTTCTCGATCTACAGGTCCTTTCACCGATCCTTCTGACAATACCTTAGGAGGGGGTTGATCATGAACCCAGTCTAAGTATACTTGGTCCACCTCACCCTTGGTGCGATCCTCCACCTTATCGCGGGGACTTGAGAGCATGCATCCCCCCCAAATCTTGAATATCTCTGATTTCCTTAAAGGAATCTCGGGATGAAACTCATACATGAATTCTCGCATATCTTCATTAGGTGGTAAAAACTGGCGTCGACCAAGTTGTCGCATAACTCTAAGTGGCATGTAATGTTGGACACCTCGAAGATCCACTAGGACGATGAACGATCGAAAGATAGACATGTATATCACCTCGGCTGATGGAAACCAATGATAATTCCACACATTCTTGTCAGCAGTCAGATTGTTGAGGTATTTCTTCCAATTCTCAATACCCTTCGAAAAACTATGATCTTTGATTCTTTCCTCGTGGCCCCCAATGTAATCATTCCATTCTACTTTGAAGTCAACTACATAAGGGTGATGACGAATGTGCTCAATCATCCATAGTTGTAGTAACATATTGCATCCCTCAAAGTAATCTCCTCCATTCTTGCAAATTGTCAAAGCGCGGTAGATGTCTGCCAGAATCATGGGTACGAGGGTGATATTAAGTTTTTTCTCAAAAGCTGTAATGACTGCAGCTAAATTTATGTTGATCTTTCCTCCCTTTTTTGGAAACACCATGATCCCCAAAAATGCTACTGTGAAGGCATCATAACTATGTGCTTCCCAGGTCAAATGACATCCATTATTACGAAGTTTCTTTCCATATAACTCGAACCCATCCTTTCACCCATATCTTTTGTACAAAAATTCTAATGGAACCCATCTGTTATCAAGGCAACCACCTATTTCATTCTCATTTGTGTGTAATAACTCTAAAAATCTCCTACCACTGATATGTTTTGGTATCATAGGCTCTTCTTCATGAAGATTTTTACCCCTTCCTATGAATGCGCCTATCTCTTCCAGTGTGGGGGTGAGTTCAAAGTCAGAAAAGCGGAATACATTTTTTATCGGATCCCAAAATGAACTAGGGCTTGTATCAAGTCCCGTCGTGGCTCAACATACAAAAGGCTTCGTAGAAATCCCAAGCGTTTGAACACCACTCCTTTTCCATAATTCGTCATATTTTCATACCATGTCTTCAAAAGTGTTGGAGCCTTATCTAATATCATGACGCGATGTGATTGATCCTCCCTTGGCCTCTTATCTCCCTTTTCATATGGATTCATATTTTCCTATATTATGATAATGACAAATTAGGACTTAATAAAACACATTTTTATTTTTTATAAAATTAAAAATAAAGTAAAAATTATTGTATATAATAGTAAAAACGTGATTGGACACTAAGTGAAACAAACCATCACATTTTATTTTTTTTATCCTAGTATTTCTTTATAAAGAAAACAAAACAAATCTCCTATTAAATAATCTGAGTAGAGTTGAAAAGAGAAAACAAAATTAGTATAAATTTCTTCTCTTTTTTTTTTCTAAATAATTATTATTATAAGAAGAATGATTGAAAAAAAAAATTAAAAAAAAATAATAAGCACTCAAATCTTTTTGTTGTAGTCTAAACCCCTCTTATTAGATAATCATGCTAGATTTTTAAAAAAATAGTATATTTGGTTTTATTTTATTTTTTCTTAATTTATTTTTAACCCTTTTTTAAAAAATAAAAACATAAAAAAATGATAGTAATAATAACTAAAATAGAATCTTCTATTTATGAAAGAAGTACAAATTTTGACAAAGTAAAAGTGTTTAATAAAAGGAGGAACCAAGACCTTTGTATTTTTATAATTTTTCTTCTTTTTTTTTTTTTTTTGAATTTATCCAAAGTCGGTCGAAATTTTGTATATCCTTCCCAATAATGCAACAAGTAGCACAAAAAATGTACATGATGGTCTTAAGTGGAGGTACTTGTCCTAGAAGGACTCAACCCTTGTGTCGAGCCCCATTAATTTAAGAATATGCATGATGCAGATAAATCGGATCCTATTAGGGATAATCATCGCTGAGGCTTATTTTACTAAGTTAGCAACCTAATGGAATGAGTGTCTAGACTGATCGTAAAATGAGTGGACTACTCGAGTCGGGAAGGGACAGCTTACCGATAGCAAGGCTTTTTGGCCTCACTGTTAGTCCTTCCCATCCTAAGACATGTGTTACTATAGAATCTTTTCCAGGAGCGTTGCCGCATCTCTGATATCTCATGGCTCGGGAGCGTAATCGCATCCCCGAATAAAGTATCTCAGAAGACTCAGATTGGTACGCGAGGAAAGACAGTTATATAACAATTCACATAATATCAAAGCGATAAACAAGCAGCAAATAACACATTATACTAACAAACACAATATCCAAAAAGATTAATAATAATAAAAATAAAGATCAAAGCCATACACAAGTCAATATTTTGAAGCTCGAATTCTGGTTATCCCCAGCAGAGTCGCCATCTGTCACACCCCTATTTTTCCTCAAACGAATGTTTGAAAATAGAGTTTCTCCAATTAAAGTGACGTTTCGAAAAGAAATTATTTTATTTCAGAATCGCCACTTGAAATTGAGTTTTGGTGTTCCAAGTCACATAATTTTTACCCCTAATCAAAAAGAAGTAGACTCTAATTTTTAATGGTCTGCGAACTAGAAATCTAGATAAGAAATTCTATTGACCAAGGGGAAGGTGTAAGGCACCCTTCGAGTCCCGTGGTTCTAGCACGGCTGCTTCATCGACTTATATCTTGGCTTGACTTAGCTTTTGGATATAGTATTATTTAATTAAAAAAAAAAAAATCACCCTTATTCTTTGATTTATTTCAAAACTGTCCATTAATGAAAATATGTACAAAGACATATTTTGATATATATGTATATTATCCTATGGTTAAATCTAAATCAAACAAAAAAGGAAAAATCGAAAGAACAAAAGAAATGATAGTAAAAATAGACGCAAAAATAGAAGTTGGAAAGCATATCCAAAATAATAATATCTCAGTACCACTTAATGTATCAATTTTATTATTATTCTCAAATATTATAGGTAATTTGTCCATCCTTATCTTTTTAATGAACTATATGCAAATGGTAAACAATAAAACCTTAAACCACTTGACATACTGTACATGCGGGGAAAAAAAGCTACTCCATTTTCCATCATTATTACGTAACTTTTGTTCGACACAAAACAATAAAAATAAAACATGTTTCAAAAAAATTCATTCGTGAGGAATATACCAACACAAGAACAACTCTTCAAAAATAATAATTATTATTATTATATTAAATGAACATAAATAATTACATAACTAACTAAAAACAGAATCACGACAACAAATACAAATAACACTATATTATTTATTCAAAACCATCTTCACTATAAGGGGAAATTGAAAGTTACCTCTTTGCGAAAATTAATTTCACCAAAAACAATTGTTTTGATCTACTGATTTCCAAAGTTAATAGTTGAAAATTAACTTTAAAGATCCAAGAACTTGAAACCACGAACGAAACCTCGAACTCTAGACTTAATTCACAAAATAAAATTCACTTTTCTTCTCTTTGCTTTTTGCTCTCTTTTTTTCTTCTCTGTGATTCTTGTGTATCCGTTAATTGTATGTTGTGCGGTATATAAATAGGATACATTTCTCTCTCTCTTTTTTCCAGATACGTGGGTGTGTGGGTCTATTTTTGGGTTACTGATTTATTTATTTTTTCAGTCGTGTGTGTATAGGGGTGTATGTTAGTTGTTGATGGTTTTTGGGGATGTAGTAGTATAGGGGCGAGTATATGGGAGTTGTGGGGTATGGGAAGTTAGAGTATCTAGGTTATTTGTACTTTACTTTTAGTTTTATTTTACTTTTAAAAGAATAATAATTAACTTTAATAAAATATCAACTAAATATTTTAAATTAATAAAAAGCTAATTAGAAAAAGTCAAATAGCTAGTAAAAAAAAACAATTAAATAATACTAGCTTATATATAAAAAGTTAATTTTAAAATAATATAGATTTTTTTTTTGTAATCTTTCATTTCTTTTTAAACAATTGAAAATAAAACTTACCTTAAAAAGTGATTCTATTTTTGTTGTTTTCAAATCTTTTAAAAATAAACTTAATAAAAATAAGATAAAAGTCAAAATATTTCATTTATATTTATAAAAATATTTCAGCTCTAAAAATGGTATAAAATTTTAGGTTCAGTCAAAAATTACGTGTCTACAATTAAAACAAATAAAAAAACGTGAATCAAATACATAACAAACTAAAATATTGACATTTTTAATAATTATTGAAAATGTGGCTAAGAGGTCCTATTAAATGCTAAAATATTGATATTTTGAAATTTTCCCTTTTTTTATTGCGAAATATTTTAACTATCTTTCCACACATGCTACTTATTTATAGCAAAATAAATTCAAATTGTTACATTAGTTTTTTTTCAATTTTAAAAACTAATAAGCCCACTTTGTAATTTTCATTTTTTGGGAAATTATCATATTTATTAATTCTAAATATTTAAATTATTCACGGCTATATTCTTATATCATTTTTTTTTATAGATTGCTTATATTAATTGTTTACAATTTTGTATTAGTGAGACTAATCATTTTTCAAAAAATAAAACTTTAATTCAAAAACAGTTTTTAAATGGTTACAATTCCCCCATGCTTTTAAAAAATAATTGTATTGTAATCTTTTAAAATAAGAAAAAAAAAATTAACTAACCTTTACGCCCAATATCTCCCATTACACCCCTCTAACTTATAAATATTGCATTTTAATTTTTAAATTTTATTAAAATTAAAATTTAAAATTTAAAATAGTTGACTCTATTCTATTAACATTAATAATAATCATGACATATATATATATATATATATATATATATATATATATATATATATTTA
>JAJOOO010008087.1:0-28127 GCA_029582685.1 Solanum piurae | reverse complement strand
TCTGTCAGGTGGCTAATGAGGCAGTGAAACTTTCAATATTTAGAGTCTCTAATATTATTGATTTCCTCAAGACTCTTTTATTTAGGAAGATCAATAAATCTCTTAGCTAACAACTCATTGAGAATCATAGGTATGTTTGAATCTGTCAGGTGGCTAATGAGGCAGTGAAACTTTCAATATTTAGAGTCTCTAATATTATTGATTTCCTCAAGACTCTTTTATTTAGGAAGATCAATAAATCTCTTAGCTAACAACTCATTGAGAATCATAGGTATGTTTGAATCTGTCAGGTGGCTAATGAGGCAGTGAAACTTTCAATATTTAGAGTCTCTAATATTATTGATTTCCTCAAGACTCTTTTATTTAGGAAGATCAATAAATCTCTTAGCTAACAACTCATTGAGAATCATAGGTATGTTTGAATCTGTCAGGTGGCTAATGAGGCAGTGAAACTTTCAATATTTAGAGTCTCTAATATTATTGATTTCCTCAAGACTCTTTTATTTAGGAAGATCAATAAATCTCTTAGCTAACAACTCATTGAGAATCATAGGTATGTTTGAATCTGTCAGGTGGCTAATGAGGCAGTGAAACTTTCAATATTTAGAGTCTCTAATATTATTGATTTCCTCAAGACTCTTTTATTTAGGAAGATCAATAAATCTCTTAGCTAACAACTCATTGAGAATCATAGGTATGTTTGAATCTAGAAATGTGTAAACATTTGCCTCTAGAACCTATAAGGTTGAAAGACATTTTCCTCCTTTGTAACACCTCAGATTTTGAAAAGGGAATAGGTTGCATGAATTTTGGATACTGGTTAGGGTCTTCGAGACCAGTCTACGGTTCGTAGAAATTTTTAAGGGTCGTAGACCAGTCTCTTAGGAATGGGAAAATATTTTTTGAAAATCAAGTCCAAATACCTCATCCAACAGATGACCAGTACGGTCCGTCGAGTGATCTACGAATCATAGATATATTTTGTGAAAACTATCCAAAGTTAGTGAAATTTAGGGTTAAAGTTGAGTTCTACGATTAGGGTCTATGGATAGTAAGAAGTCATATAGACCATAGAAAGGTACCATCAAAAGTTGGGTGGTTTTGATGTACCGGTCTGACCCGTAAACCTGTTTCAACTTTTATTTCTTTAGGGCTTTTGGGTCTTTTTCTAAATGTTTTAAGCCTATGATATTTCGTTTTGGCCATAATCCTAAGCCCTATATAAAGACTTTAAGTAATAAATCTACCCACTTCAAATTCATTCTCCTATTTCTCCAAAACTCAACAAAATTTGATCTTATAAATTCCCTCTAAACCTAAGGAAAAAGAATAAGAAGAAGCTAGGTTTCACTCCAAGATGTTTAATTCACCATTAATCTTGGGCTTTGAGTATCAAGGTATGTGGGTATTCAACCAAGGAGTCAATTCCTCCATGGGGTCCCCATGGTTTTCAATTTCAATTGATCAAATTAGGGTTCTTCTTAAGTTTCCATGGGATTTCATCTAATTATGATTCTAATTGTTTTTTCAATCTTCTATTGCATGATTTAACGTATTACATGATATTTAGATGAAATCATATAGACCCATGCATGATTAATGATTGTTCAACTATGAACTTAAGAAGAACTCATAAACCTAGGAACTATAAATTTTAAAGGATTATGCATGTCTTATGAAAATGATGTTTATGATTATAAGGTGCTTTTACATGAAAGTATCAATGTTGTTGTAAAAAAATTTCTCACACACAAAGATGATCATGATTATGAAAGTCATTTCTCACATATGAATTCATATTGGTGAAAGGTTTTCTCACCTATGCTTGAATTGTATTTTGAGGAGCTATTTTAATTGTTGATATTTAAGAGGTGGATTTGGTATTGATCATTATCTTTCCTGTGTTATAATGATATTTGATTTCTATTTATTCCAGTGGAATTTAGACTTAGCAACGAGAGGGCTTTGAAGTGGAAGCTCAAATACGGTAGTCTTTAGTAGCAACCTCTAGTCTCTAACTATGTACCCCCATAGGATTGTATTAAATGACCTAGCTAGTGGATCCACTTTAGAAAAAAGATGATGTGTATGGATTCCACCTTGGAAAGTAGAATCCCCTTCTCTAGGTACGAGGGATATATCGGATTTCATGGTATAGCTCTTACGGTCTTATTGTCGGCTAAAGCTAATATCCCACAAAAAAATATGTTTCTTCAAGGCTTTCTTATGTTTCTTATCTTAAATGTATTGACCATATCTTATGAGTTATGAGTTGTTTCTTCTTTAAAGCTTCCAAATGTTCAAATGTTGGTCATGCATTACATATTTAAGTTATCTATTCATCATGTCTATTTATACATATTGCTCAATACTTAGTACATTAGATGTACTGATGCATACTTATTTCTACATCATCTCATTAATATAGGGTCTGACGCTCCCATATTTGTTACGACCCGAGAGTACCCCCTAGACGTAACACGGCGTACAAGACTTCGAAGAGCCTTATACAATCCTCTTAGCATATCATAACCTAAGAACATAGGAAATTTTGTGGAAATTTAAAACTTTTCTTTTACAATCGAAATCTTTCATAAAAATAACCGGGAGTCTATGACACTATGTCTCAAACCATCTACAATACTTTAGAACAACACTTTGGGACCTATCCCATACAAAAGCTCTAAACATAAAATAAAAGACATTAAGGGAAATAGTGGGTTTGTCCTTGAAACTATGAGGACTCACCAAATCTTCAACTCCTTGCTCCTTAGAAACCTATATTTCAAGAATAGAACATCAAGTCTCCAAACCCTACACTTTGTAAAAATGTAGAAGAAATATGGGTTAGCAAAAAAATGTACTAAGTATGATAGCCATGCATGAAAACCTTTGAAAACATGCTAAAAGGGACATTTTTTTTATTTGAATGCATGCACTTTGGTAGTTTAAATCATCATTGGAATGTAGTGTGAAAACAAAAGTCATAAGCATAAAAGACATCATGAAGAGATATAGACTATAGCATGGTAGTCATCAATCACAACTAGTGAACATAAGAAACATCATTAGGAACATATACATAGTCAATACACTCTAGTATTAACATATCATGTGAGCAACTCTTCATGAGCCACCTCAAGGAAAGCTTGTGAAATGCATAGGTAAGACCCTATAATCCCACCTATACTAAGCAAGTCACTTTAGATCCTCATTCATGCTTACTCTCATCCTTAACCTATCTCTCATAGACTAGGAAACATTCACTTTTAGTCAACCACATCAAGGAAATCAACTCATAGCAACACTCCAAGTTAACATTCAACATCACAAGTAGCCTTGACATCAAATGCAATTACAATTTTGACACAAGCACATTCATTACATGAGTCATCTTGAAAAATAGGAACCTACCATAACTACTCTCAAAGCCTACTTGTGCAATGCATGGATGAAGTCACATACCCCCACACATACTAAGTAGAACTCCTTGAATAGCCGTAGTGCATCCTAGACTTGACCTTGTGGGAATTAGCCTTAACCGACATAGACCATGTGAGCTTACATGGAATTCGATATCATGCCCCACATCGAAAAGAGGTGTCCTACTTGCCTAAGGTAGAAGTAAAATGTATTCGCTTGGAAATGAATCCAAATGCCTAAATGACTGATGAGTCCACAAATTGGACTCATTTAGGGCTATATTTTGATAAGATTAGTGTCCTAAAATGCATATTTTGTCTAAATATTTGATGCAAACCCTTAAGTTTCAGGTATTTGGATTTTGAGGGAAAGAATGGACACTACTAAGCAAAAAGGAACAAAAGCATCTGAAAGAACGAAGAAATGAAGATCTGAGAATCGCCGAACCCGTTCAGCGAATCGTTAAAAGGTCTTATCCTCGCCTTTTGTTCCAGTGTGCTGAACCCTAAAGGAAAGAATCAAATCGGCGGTGAAAAGGAGCAGTCGGCGTGTCACCGAGTAGTTTCGCGAAGAAGTACTATGTCACCCAATAATCCAAAACACGATGATGTTGAAGGATAGAGCAAGACAGCGATGAAACCTACCGAAAGGCAGATCGCCGAGTTGATTAGCGATCCTGACTATCTGTGCTGAGTGGATCCTTCGCAGCACATTTTCTGAAATCTATAAATACTAGTTCAGTTTTTATTCTTTAGGGGTGATATTAGACGGATATTGGACATTTTTTACATTTTCCAGATTTTAGCCTTAAGTGTTGGGAGACATTGTTCTTGAAGGGTTTCAACTCCAAGAAATTGGGTGTAGGTCTTCAAGAATCTGCAACCATTACTTGTTTAAAGACTTAATTCTACATGCCCATTGGATGGTAACAACTTTTGGTATCGATTTCTATCTCTTTAGCATGTCTAGCTAAAACCCCAATTCTTGGGGTGTGATTTTGTGAATATGGGTTAGATTATTTATTGGGTCTTGCTTATTGATGATTTATTTATTGTTTAGATGTGATTTTGTTTAGTAGTTTTTATGGAACTTAATGAAATTGTAGTTGCAAATACTATTTATCCTTTGTGTTTTCGGCTTGCTCGAGAGAGAGGTCATAAAACTAAGACTACTAAATTGATGGTCGGTGGGATTGGGTCGACATGAGGTTCAACTCGAGAGAGTGAACCTTATTCCTTCTCCCATACACTCGGCTCGAGAGAGTGAGTGGGATAAGGCGGAGGCTATTCTTCATGCGGCAAGTGGGTGTCCGAGAGGAACCCATTTGATTCGGGGTAAGTTGCTCGAGAGAGAATTTACCTCCACTATAGTCTAGTTTATCCCATATTCCTATCACATCCCAAGAATCCCAGTCTCCTAATTCGTATTCTCTTATTTGCACTATTTTTAGTTGTTACTTGCTACAACCCCCCCATTTGATAATCGACACTTGTGTCAAAACCCTTTAATTTATAATGTTTGTATTCGTTAATGTTTCTTAGCTATGGATGACTAAATTGAATTCGTGTTTGACCATTAATTCTCAGAATCGCTCCCTAGGGACTCGACCCCAACCCTTGGTTGGGTTACTTTACTATTGTATGATCGTAGACACTTGCATTGGAAGTTGTTTCTTGATTACGCAAATATCAAAATGGCGCCACTGTCGGGGAGTGGTGTTACGTGAAATATTTTTGTTTAGACGAATTTTCTTTTTGTTAGTCATAGTTTACTCACTTTATTTTTAGTTTTGTTTTCTTTGTGTTGATGTTGTAAGCAATAAATTGACAATGGTTGAGATGGACCAAAAAGTCGAGGGGGACTTCACGTTAGCCGCACTAGCTAGTCAGCTGAACGATTTGGCCACCAAAATATCAGAGGTGGAAGTCCAATGCAAAAGCCAAGGGAAGTACATACCTCCTCATGAGCGAGAAAATCGTAGAGGCAGGGGGAACAATCGTGTCGAGGAAATACTACAAATCATTCTCCAGAAGATCACTGAACAAGATCAAATGTTGGAAGATATGAAGGAGAATATTGAAGTGTTGAATCAGATGATTGGCTCGCACTCTAGATCTATCCAGCTAATCAGGACACTCTTGAGGCATGTAGTACCTCAGCTTCACCAAGACGAACAATTGGGGTTACCTGGTACCACTAGGACAAACCCTAATAATGGAGTTTGAGGGGTGACTTGCGTCGTGCCATGAAGTTAACTAAGGTGTTGTTGGGAGGCAACCCAAAACCCCTTAACAACTTTATTTTTACTTTTATAAATAATGGTGTGTTAGTTGTGAAGGTTTAAATGCGGGAAGTGTTTAGAAAATGCAGAATGGTGAGAAAAATAGTTAGTCAGCGCAACGCCGAAGAGGTCGGTGTGCCCGACTTGACCCGCCATTTAGCTCAATACAAGTTTAACTTAGAGCCTGTAAAACTCGGCGAGCTTGAGAATCAGTTCGGTGAGTCACTGACCAGTTTGGCGACAATGACCCAGACCACCGTCTTGACCCCTAATAAATTAAAGATCTTGTAGAAATCAGCGGGGTAAGTAACCACTCGACGAGTGCGACTAATATTGCCGAATGGATGCGAACAAAACGGTTTATAAAGGTCAAAAGCCTTAGAATTTGAAATTCTTCACTTTCCCTCGCTTTTAAACTTCACAAAATCACACCAAGGTAGTATTTTCCTTATTTTCGCATTTTACTAGTATTTTGGTTGGTTGATTTGTGCTTGGAGTTGGATTTCTTTGCCGCCTAGCTTTTCAATCGCGTTTTAATCGGCATAAAAGGTTAGTTTTCCAAATCCCCGAGTTTATTTTATTGAAGTTTGTACTCATTTGATATGATTGTATCTTAGTGATGTGTGTTGGGCCTCTCTGATAGGACTAGAATGATTGATTGTCGATTTTAATTTGACAATCTTGTCTGTATTGTTTTGATCGTCAAAATGCCCGTATTTTTATGACTTGGAATGAATGAAACTTGATTGGGTGATGCTTGCATGTTGTTTAGATTGATTGTGTGAAGTCTGAGCAACCCATGCATGTGCTAAATCACAAAAATTACTCAATGATAGAGCGGGTGACACCATTTTTAAGAGAAAATATCATCAAATGGCCAATTTTGGCAAAACCAGGAAACAATTGAGTATCCTGGGGTGATGGGTAGTATAGGTCTTGTTTGAATTCCATGAGTGCATGCTTTGATTTTATTTTCAAGGGTTGCGGGTTTGAATTCGAGAAGATGGGTTCAAAATAGGCACGTTGGGTCGATTGGCGAGCTAGGTCGATCTCACCGAAAGACTCAGCGGTTCGCTTAATGTCCCCATCTCACCGATAATTTGGTGCCTTGATTGATATTTGATACTGTAACTTTTGGTGAGAAGCCTGAGGGCACCGAAAGTATCGACGACTCGCCGAAAGTATCGGTGACTCGCCGAAAGTATTCTTATCGCCCTTGGTCTGCACCCCTGAGTCTTTGTTGCACTGTTACTTTCGACGGATAATCACTTGTTCACCAAAAGTATTTGGCGATTCTCCGATCAGGCTTTCCCATTGCCGATTTGCCAAAAATTGCAAGCTAAACCCTTCGCCGAGCGTGATCTAGCTCGCCAAAGTGTTTCGGTGAATCACCGACTGGATCGGCAAGTCTTTCTGCAATAAGATTTCCTATGATTGTGTTTTATTTTCTCCTTATTTCTCTCAATCTTTTGCAGATATGGTACGCACCAATCTAAACGATCCACCCCCAAAGAAAGCAAAGGGCATTACGATAAATGAAGGAGGATCAAATCCTCCACAGAAACGAAGGAAAGATCTCCCACCGGGAGACAAAGGCAAGAGGAGAAAGCACATAGCTAGGAAAAGGATAGCTATTGAACTCCAAGTTGATTCTCCTGAACCCAAATGTGGGTACGGCGGGAACTAGAGTAAGGGACTTCGCTAGGATGAATCCCAAAGAGGTTCATGATACCAAAGTTGATGAAGATCCTCAAGAGTTCATTGATGAGGTGTATAAGGTTTTGATGATCATGGGAGTGACGTTGGTGGAAAATGAGGAATTGGCCACTTATCAACTTAAGGGTGTTGCTCAAGTTTGGTTCAATCAATGGAAGGAAGAGAAGGTGGTTGATGTGGGTCCTCTTGATTGGGAGAAGTCTAAGGTTTCTATTCTTCATATGTTGTTTCCCCTTGAGGTGAGGGAGGAAAAGGTAACATGAGTTCACTAACCTTCATCAAGAGAATATGAGTGTGAAGGAATATTCTTTGAAATTCACCAATTGTCCAAATATGCTCCTTCTTTGGCTGCCGATTCTAGGGAATAAATGAACAAGTTTGTTTCGGTAGTGTCCAAAATAGTAGTTAAGGAATGTCAGATCGACATTCTCATTACAAAAATGGATATTTCTCATCTAATTATTCATGCTCAACAAATTGAATAGGAGAAGCTTAAAGAAAGGTCTAGGGAGGCAAAGAGGGTAAAGATCGATGATTGTGACTTTTCACATTTGAGGTGTAAAAGACATGGTCGTTATAGATTCTGTCAAAGGTTTCTGGTCAAGGTTCCTTCAATACTCTGGCTTCTAAATTCAACCAAGATAGGGTGTCTAACCTTAAGACTCAAGGAGGAAATGGATCTTCATTTCCGCAAGCCAAATGTGTGGTAAGAGTCATTTGGCAAAAAATTTGATAGGTACGGATAATTGTTTTGGTTGTGGTAAAAGTGGTCATCGCTTGAGAGATTGTCCATCTAGAATCTAAAAGGGAACAAATAGTAGGCAAACTCCATCTAGTGGTTCGAGATCGGGTGCTCCAAAGCGAAACTGATTCTACACACTTCAAACTCGTCATGATCAAAAAGGGTTCTCCCAATTTGATTACCAGTATGTTGAAAGTATTTCATGTTGATGTTTATGTTTTGCTTTACCCTGGTGCTACTTTGTCTTTTGTAACGCCATAGGTGGCTAAGAGATTTGATGTTTTTCTGGATGTGTTATTAGAAAAAAATTCTGACTCTACTCCTACTAGTGAATCTATTGTGGATAAGAGAGTCTATATAAACTGACTCGTATCCTTATCCCATAGAGTCACATATGTTTATCTTGTAGAGCTTGATATGTTAGATTTTGATGTTATTCTTGGAATGAATTATCTCCATTCTTGCTATGCTTATGTTAATTGTAGAACCCAAGTGGTTAAGTTTCAGTTTCCAAATAAGCCCGTCCTAGAGTGGAAAGGAGGAAATTCTATGTATAACGATAAGTTTGTTTCTTATCATAAAGCTAGGAAAATCATTTCTAACGGTTCCATATATCATCTTATTTGGGTTAGGGATACGAATTTTGAAACCTCTATTCTTGGGTCGGTCCATTGTAAATGAGTTTCTAGAAGTGTTTTTCGATGATTTACCTGTTGTTCCTCCCTTGAGGGAAATAGACTTCGATATTGAAATTCTCCCAAATACACAACCTATCTATATTCCTCCTTACCGTATGGCTCTGGTAGAACTTAAGGAATTGAAAGAGCAATTGAAAGATTTGTTGAATAAGGGTTTCATCCGACCGTGTATCTCTCCACGGGATGAACCATTTTTATTTGTTCGTAATAAAGATGGTTCACTTTGCATGTGTATTGATTACCGGCAATTAAACAAGGTTACAATTAAAAATAAGTATCCTCTTCCAAGGATTGATGATTTGTTTGACCAACTCCAAGGTGTAGATTTCCTCTCTAAGATTGATCTCTGGTCGGGTTATCACCAATTGAGGGTGAAATAAAGTGACATCTAAAGACGGATTTTAAAACTTGGTATGGTAATTATGAATTCTTGGTAATGTCGTTTGGTTTGACTAATTCTACAGCCCTATTCATGGACTTTATGAATAGAGTATTTATATAATATATTGATTTGTTTGTAATTGTGTTTATCGATGGCATCTTGATTTACTCATAGAGTGAGGATGAGCATGCTGATCATTTGAGTATTGTGTTTCAAGTCCACAAGGATCAACTATTTGCAAATTCTAGAAAGTGCGAGTTTTGGTTGAGATTCATGGCTTTCCTTAGTCATATTGTTTCCGGTAAGGGTATTGGGGTAGATTCTAAGAAGATGGATGCGGTTAAGAGTTGTCCTAGACCTCTATCCCCTTCTGATATTTGAAGCTTCTTGGGTTTGGTCGTATATTATAGAAGGTTTGTGGAAGGGTTTTCTTCGATTGTCTCTCCATTGACTGCATTGACCTAAAAGAATGTTAAGTTCTTAAGGTCGGAAGAGTATGATAAGAGTGTTCAAGAATTGAAAGATAGGCTTACCTCCTCTTCGGTGTTGACTTTACTGGAAGGGTCTGATGGGTTCGTTAATTATTGTGATTGTCACGGCCCAAGGGTACCCCGTAGATGTAATAAGGCACATAGAACCCTCAAAGGCACCATGTAAGCCACTTAGCATATCATAACATAAGCATAGAACAATAAAGAGTAAAAACGCATTTCAAGTCCAAAAAGTTTTATAAATGAAAGCAGAAGTCTAGACTTGTCTCAATTAGCCATCTATTACAATTACTGAATCAAAGAGGGTCACAGCCCATACAACATAATTCAAAATTCAAATACAAGAATGAAACTACTAAATGAAGATATTCGTCCTTGAATCATGAGGACTCACCAACAAGCAAGGAGAAATAAGTAAATCCAAGCTCTAGCCACAATGATTACCACCTCGCGAACCGGACCCTAAACTTGGGGAAAATGTAGAAAAATATAGGTTAGTACGAAAATGCACCAAGTATGATAGTCATAAATAAAATCATGAAAACATGCTAAAAAGGGACATTTTAGCTGAGTGCATGCAATTTACTAAGTTAAAGCATCATTTTAAAGATAATGGAAAAACATAAGTCATAATCATAATCAACTCATATATCATCATATCATAAGAGGAACATATCATACATACCCTCAAAGCATACTTGTGCAATGCATGGATGAGATCTCATAATCCCACCCATACTAAGTAAAGCTTCTTCAGCAACTATAGTTCATAATTCACCTTCTTGTTCATACTATCATAAAGGGGGAATAAGCCTTAACTGACATAGACCATGTGAGCTTACAATGGAACCCAGTGTCTACCCCACACCGAAAAGGGGTTGTCCTACTTGCGTAAGGTAAAACCATACTCTTAGCTTAGGTTGATCCACTAGCTAACTACCTATGTGGGCACAAAGTTTATGGAATAAGGATATTGCTACTAGAAACCCAGACTCAACTAACGTAGAAGGTTTCCATCTCATGAGATACATACTTTGGGAACCCGGACTTAACTAAGGTAGAAGGAACCCATTTGGAAAGCCGAACTCAATTAGTGTAAAAGCTTTCATTGGGAAGTCGAACTCAACTATCGTATAAGCTTCCATCTCATATTCATATCCACTCAGTGCTAAGCATTAATTTCCATATATTACATATTAAGTCTTGACTTAGGTTCATATTCATGGACGAATGTCTTGACACTCAATCCAACATAATTCATACTATAGCTCATAGATTCAATAGTTGAGAATGTCCTTTCAACCTTAGAATCATCATATTGTGAAAAAACCTTTCACATCATATCATATTCATACATAAGTGTGTACATGAGGATAACTTCATACAACACAACAACTAGATCATAATGATATTGCCTTTACTCTCAAAGTGTTCATAAAGCATAGACATAATCTCATAGTCATACATAATTCTCACACTTTGACCTTCAAGGACCATATATCATACTCAATCAACACATCTAGAATTACTACATTAGACATGGATAATAACATGATTCCATTAGTTCAATTACTATAAGCATAATCTCATAAGACTCTTCTTTCTACAATTCACCCACATCACAAGGTCATGAATTGTGAATATGGGGATTTCATGGATTCTTGGGAGATTCATCATAAAACCATAATAAATAATCAATTCAATCATAATATAAAGTAATTAAATCAATAGAATCATTTTTGAAAGGAATCCATGGCTTGGAGTCAAACCCTAGCTTTTTGGGGAATTTCTATCTTTGAAATTGAGTTTTGAAGGGACTCCATGGATGAAGGACTACCATACCTTAACTTTGAATTCCAATGAAATGGAGTAGAAAACTTTGGTCCTTCAACCCTAGCTTCACCTTCCTTCTTCTTCTTCCTAGGAGTTCTAGAGAGAGAATTTTTGGAGAGGGTTTGGGTCTTTCTTTTGGGATTTGGAATTATGAGGAAGATGACTTAATTTAGGGACTTAAAAAAATTATATAGTTAGTCTAATTTAGGGTAAAAAGATGTCACTTAATACTAACTAAAACTGGAAAACCCCATAATGCCCCTAAGTGTAACTGTTATTTGGTAGTTTCAGGCCTCACCCACGACCACGGTCTGTGGTTGGACCCACATGGCGTGCTGGTGAACCATGGGTCAAGGTTCTAAGGCCTATTTTCAGGGTAATGACCCACAACCCCTCACCCACGAGGAGTGGGGTGACCCACGGGGTGTGAGTCCCCCTTCGTGGGTTATTGTCAGTGTCAGGCAACTTTTAAAGGTCCTCCTCAAGGACCCGTGGATGGTCCTTGGGGGCCGTACCTTAACGTTCTAACACAAAACCCTATATTTTTAGATACGGGGAGGTACATTTAGGACTCTAACCCTCATGTTAAGCTCTAGTTTAGCATACTAGTTTCCGGAGTGTTACAATATCTCCCCCTTAGGAACCTTCATCCTCGAATGACGATCTAGACACCATACGGAATTAAAGACTCAAAAATAGCAGTCCAGCATGCATGAAACATCAAAATAATGCACAATTGAAAGGATAAAACTTCAACTCCATCTAAAACATAATCAATGCAATACATGGAAGTAGGAAGTACATCTAACAACCCATTATGCATGAAACTCAATATTTCTCATATTCAGAGGAGGAACTACCTTCTCCAACTAAAAGGATGTTCAACACACTATCATGGAGCCAATATGCAATTACTATCAAAAGCATACTAAAGCATGTTCATCAACTCATCTCATAAAGTCAAATAGGCAACTCATACTAAATGCACAACAACATGAGGAACATAATTCATGAAAACTTATTTTCTTACTAAACATGAATTTCATCAAGAACATGCATAACATAAGGAAATCATGGAAAAGCTCCTATAACACACATGACTCCCAAAACACTAAAACTCAAGAGGAACTACTTACCTCAAGCTTGAATAGGAGTAGAAGGAAAGAGATAAGGATATCGAGACTTCATATCGGCCTCGGCCTCCCAAGTAGTACCCTCAACCAAATGATTTCTCCGTAAAACCTTCACGGAAGCTATTTCCTTGTTTCTCAATCTCTTGACTTACCGGTCTGGGATCTCTATTAGAACTTCTTCATATGAAAGACTTCCGTCAACTCCCAATCCTTCTAACGGAATAATGGATGTAGGATCTCCAGTACATTTCTTAAGCATAGAAACATGAAATACTAGATGAATTGGAGCCAACTCATTTGGAAAATTCAACTCATAGGCAACTTTCCCAATACATTTCAAAATTTGATATGGGCCTACATACCGGGGACTAAGTTTCCCTTTCTTGCCAAATCACATCACACCCTTCATGGGTGAGATTTTCAAATAGACCTAATCATTAATATCAAATTCTAGATACCTTCTTCTCGCATTGTCATAAGACTTTTTTCTACTTTGAGCTATTCTCAACCTCTCTCTAATGAGCCGAACTTTCTCAATAGCTTCATAAACTAATTCAAGACCAATAAGAGAAATTTCACCTACCTCAAACAACCCAACCAAAGACCTACATCTCTTACAATTCAAGGCTTCAAAGGGAGTCGTACCGATACTTGAGTGATAACTATTATTGTAGGCAAACTCTATTAATGGCAAGTGGTCATCCCAATTACCCTTGAAATCTATGACCAATGCCCTCAACATATCTTCTAATGCTTGGATGGTACGCTCCGCTTGCCCATCGGTTTAGGGATGAAAAGTCGTGCTAAGCTTAACCTTAGTACCAAGCCCTTTTTGGAATGACTTCCAAAAGTGTGAAGTAAATTGAGTACCCCGATCTGAAATAATAGATAAAGGGACCCTATGCAACTTCACTAGCTCACTTATATACAACTTGGAATAGTCTTCCGCCAGTGAGAAACCTTGACGGGAATAAAGTGGGATGATTTTGTTATTCGATCTATAATGACCCAAATAGAATCATGTTGCCTTCGAGTGCAAGGCAAACCCATAATAAAGTCCATATTTACAACTTCCCACTTCCAAGTGGGAATACTTATATCTTGGGACAAGCCTCCCGGCCTTTGGTGCTAAACCTTAACTTGGTGACAATTAGGACATTTGGCTATAAATCCCGCAATATCTTTCTTCATACCATTCCACAAATACACTTCCCGTCGATCAATGGTACATCTTGGTGGCTCTCGGATGAATAGAATACCGAGAACTATAAGCTTCCTCTAAAATTTGATCCCTCAAACCATCAACATCCAGAACACATAATCGACCCTGGTACCTAAGCACCCCATCTCCCCCTTGGGAGAAAGCCTTAACGAAGTGCCGACTCTTTCAACTCAACTAATATAGGATCAAGATATTTCTTAGACTTCACATCCATCACGAAGCATGATTCGGAACCATTATGGACCATGACACCACCCTTGTTGGAATCCACTAGTTGGACACCTAGTCAGGCCAATCTATGCACCTCACGAACCAATTCTTTCTTTTCATCCTTTCATGAACCACACTACCCATGGACAATCTACTAAGTGCATCTGCTACGACATTAGCTTTGTTGGGGTGATAAAGGACACTCATGTCATAATCCTTTAATAACTCTAACCACCTTTGTTGAGGAAGATTCAAGTCCTTTTGACTAAACACATATTGAAGACTCTTGTGATCAGTGAAAACATCCACATGAATCCCAAACAAGTAATGTCTCCATATTTTCAAGGTAAATACCACCGCCGCTAATTAAAAATCATGGGTAGGATAATTATTCTAATGGAATTTAAGTTGCCTTGAAGAATAGGCAATCACTTTACCGTTTTGTATGAGGACACATCCCAACCCCACTCTAGAGGCATCACAATATACCATGAAACCATATGTACCTTCTGGTAAGGTTAACACTAGAGCGGAAGTAAGTATATCTTTCAACTCTTGGAAGCTTTTCTCACAAGCTTCTGACCACTCAAACTTAGACTTCTTTTGAGTCAAGGTCATCAACGGAGAAGCAATGGAGGAAAACCTCTCAACAAACCTCCTATAGTAACTGGCCGAACCCAAAAACTTCTATTGTCGGAAGAAGTTAGAGGTCTAGGCCAACTCTTGACCGCATTTGTCTTCTTAGGATCTACCTAAATATACCCTTGCTTGACACAATATGACCATGGAAAGCTACAAACCTTAACCAAAACTCACACCTGCTAAACTTTGCAAAAATTAGTTTGTCACGCCCCAGATTCAAGGGCGCAACTGGCTCCTAATGCCAAAACTCAGGCTCAAGTCGACCCTATTGAACCATTTGCTACTAGCGCATCGCAGCCACAAACAGTCAAGAAAACAAACAAGTATATTTCGGCTTAAACTTAAGCCCTCGGCCAGCAAGGCCCCTGTAAACAGATCCATAAAAGAAACAGCTACTCCCAAGAGTTCATATAAAGAAATAGTCAACTAGCACAGAAGTCCTGATTGGGCCATCAAGGCCACCATGATCTCTATAACGAAACTGGAAGCAGGTATATCAAGACAATGCATCACACAACTAACAAGCTTCAGCAAACCAACAAACTAGGCCAGCATGTCCAAAACGTAGCTATAAACCCCACACACTAGTCTGCAAGCCTCTAAGAGTAGTAAAGATTAGTGGGACAGGGACCTATCCTACCCATAAAGATATATACAACAAAAAGTAACAAACCTCCTAACTCTGGCAGCTCTGGAGGAAAGGGGCTAGCCAACCGAATAAAAGGCAATCCTGCTGCTGAGGAGGTCTACTCGGTCGTCTGTCAGGACCTGCATACATGAATGCAGCGCCCCCAAGGCAATGGAGCGTCAGTACAAAATATTGTACAGAGTATGAAAGGCAACAGACTATGAGAAGGTATCCTGATATACTGGAATAATATGATAAATAAATCAAGGATAACATAAGTGTACTGACCTGCTCCTAAATCTAAATTTATCAAAACTAATAAAACAACAACCTAACCAACCCCCCATAAGCTCGGTAGTTACAAACAACACACAAGACCACCTACTCAGTCCCCCATAAGCCTAGAAGGTGCCAATCAGCCTATATATCTCTATCGGTAGTCCCCTAGCCTCGTAGGCAGTCACATAGCCCTCTTAGGCATTAATATAGCCCGATAGGTAGCATATGGCTCTCTTAGGGATCAACATAGCTTATACACAACGCATAGCCCTCTTAGGTAACAACATGGTCTTGTAGGAAGCACATAGCCTTCTTAGGCATCAATATAGCCCTGTAGGCAACTTATAGCCCTTCTAGGCATCAATATAGCCCCGTAGGAAACTCATAGCCCTTTTAGGCATCCATATAGCCCTGTAGGCAGAACATAGCCCTTCTAGGCATATAACACATTCTTGCAGCTAACCACAATAGCCCTAAGGGAAACAATAATAATCCAATAGCTAAAAGCGAGCAATTTAGGTATAAGCAACCTATACAAATAGCCTCTAAGTCGTGTCCAACATAGGGACACTACTACTGAATAAGAATCCCGATAAGAGAGGATTATATCCACTCGAGCAGCCTTAACATACCTTTTTCGCTGAATTCACGTGGCCTAACGACTTTTACTCATAACCCCCTCGATACTACAACAAGGTAGGATCATAATCAACACACAAAAATAAAAGATACCATGACAATACGATAAAAGATATGTATTTCCGTCGCAAATTGCTATTTGCTGCTTATAAAAGCTAAAGTCGATGAAAGAAGGGTCTTACTTCGATCTTAGGTTGGTAATACGCCTCAAAACCTTCAAATATATTCAAACCCCTGCTGTACCAACACTAAAGTGTGATCTGCTACGCAATCGATAAAACAAATTATACCACGATGATGAGCCCAACGCGTAGAACAACTTTCGTCAAGAACTTAAGTCGAGAAAATCTATACTTCACTTGATCCTAGAAATGGGTTTCTCTAATTTCTCTGGTTTTTAGCTTAAAAATGAAGAAAAGGGTCGAAGAAGAAGATATATGTAACATTCCACCGACCTAGGTCCCCACCTCACGTGCCTGCTTACGCAGTCCCACGAAAACGCAAATATCTCTCTATTCTGAAGTTGTATGAACGAACGGTTTAATGCGTTGGAAACTAGACTCATAGACCTTCGATTTGATAGGTCGTGGGGGGATCATAACTCTTAATAGATTGGGATAAAACTTCCGAGACATTTGACCCAAATTTCAGACAAATCTTTAAAAAGGAATTTACGGTAACTTTCGCCAACTTTTATTTTTCCACTTACCTAACTTCAAAACTTGAGATACAACACTTGAACACTTAAAATATCACATAACACATCATTATTAATTTATTACCCACCCTCCTGGTCTTTCCACGAAGATACTAGTCAATTTATACATTTCAAAAAGTCGGGATGTTACATTATTGGTCCTTAAGAACTTGCAACACAATTCTCAAATGGTCCACATGTTCATTCTTACTCCTTGAATAGATCAAAATATCATCGATAAATACAATAACAAACATGTCTAGGTATTGCCTAAACACTCTATTCATCAATTCCATAAATGTCGCCAGAGCATTGGTCAATCGAAACGACATTAACACAAACTCGTAGTGACCATACCGGGTTCTAAAGGCCATCTTTGGAATATCAACCCCTCTCACCCTTAATTGTTGATAACCCGAACGAAGATCAATCTTAAAGAAATAACTATCCCTTTGAAGTGGGTCAAACAAGTCATCTATCCTTGGGAGAGAATACTTATTCTTGATAATCACTTTATTAAATGGACGATAATCAATGCACATTCTAAGAGACCCATCCTTCTTTCTAACAAACAACACCGGAGCACCCCATAGACAGATACTTGGTCCGATAAAACCCTTATCTAGCAAATTCTTTAGCTGCTCTTTTAATTCTTTAAACTCTGCCGAAGCCATTCTATAAGAAAGAATGGAGATAGGTTGCTTATCCGGTAAAAGGTCAATACCAAAATCTATTTCCCACTCGGGAGGAATACCAAGAAAATCATTGGGGAAAACTTCTGGAAACTCATTCACTACCGCAACCGACTCTAAAGAAGGGTTTCATATTCAACATCCATCACCCTAACAAGATGGTAAATGCACCATTTGGAGATCATCTTCCTAGCTTTAAGACAAGAAATAAATTAACCTCTATGGATTGAATTTCCCTTCTTCCACTCTAAGATAGGCTCATTTGGAATTTTGAATTTAACCACCCGAGTCCGACAATCTATAGAGGCATAATATGCATGCAATCAATTCATACCCAAAATCACATCAAAGTCTAATATGTCTAACTCTACCAAATCCACCAAAGTAACTATATGGGACAAGGAAATGGGAAAACTTCAATAAACTCTCTTAGCCACCACTGAATCACCAACCCAGGTAGAGACCAAAAAAGGTTATACTAATACTTCGGGGAGTATTTCAAACTTCATGGCCATAAAAGGTGTCACAAAGGACAAAGTAGCACTGGGATCTAACAAGGCATATACATCAATAGAAAAGAATTTTAACATACCGGTCACCACATCTGGGGAGATTTCTTGGTCACCTCGGGATTGAAGAGCATTAAAGCAGTTTTGCTTTTGGGCATTGGAGTTTGAACCGCTTGGAGGAGTTTTTTTATCTTCCCTTCCCTGAACCTTGAGCATTGGATAATCTATCATTTTGTGGCCAACCTTCCCACAAATAAAACACCCGTCGGTGCCAACTAGGCACTTACCATCATGCTTTCTACCATATTTTGCACAATTAGGCCTAGCAACATAAGAACCACCACTATTACCTCCTTGAGGTTTAGGGTTGGAAACCCTATCCTTGTTGACCCTTGGATCACTATAGGATCCTTGGTTGGAAAACCTTTGTGTAAACCTTGTTCGACCTTATCCATCAGACCTAGGATTGGAGAAGTTCCCATCACAGGTTCTAGCTCTTTTCACCTCTCTATTTTTTTCTTGAGTTTTGACTCAATTTGTTGAGCGTACACCATAACCCTTGATATTTCCGTGTCATGAAGCAGCATTACCGTACGACATTTTTCTTTAACCAAGTCGGACACAGCCATCAAAAACCTACTCATCTCATCCCTCGAATCCACCACCAAGATGGAGCATACTTGGATAGTTGGATAAATTTCAAGGCATACTCTTTGACACTCATGCTACCTTGCCTAAGGTTAATGAATTCTTCCATCTTAGCTTCCCTCAACTCTCGGGGAAAGAATCTATCAAGCAATGCCAATTTGAACATTTCCCATTCAACCGGGCCCGCTCCTACAGGTCTTCCCCTCTTTCATAGATGATACCATACTTGATCAACATCATTTAGTTGGTAGGCGGCTAACTTCGCCTTCTCTTGCGAAAACACCCCCATAATAGCAATAACTTTATAAAACTCATTGATAAACCTTTGTGGATCTTCTTCAACTTTAGATCCATGAAATTCGAGAGGGTTCATTCTAGCAAAATTATTAACCCTAGAAGCAGCCGAATTCAAATTAGGATTCACCGGCGCTAAAACTTCTCTATTGGCTTAAGTCGTCACGACTTGAGCTAACATTTGGATAGTAGATCTAAACTCCCCATGTGTCACATTCTCAACCATGGGATAAACCAGAGCTTGATTAGCTTGAGGAGGAGCTCCTTCATTCACATTGACACCCTTCATTCTTCTTGTGTTAGCCCTTCGTGTATTCATATCATGAAGACACAAGAGAAGGATTAAGAGAGGGACTTTTATAGAGTTAAACTCTAAGTAGGACTTAAGAGTAATGAATGAAGTGAAATTTCCTAAACATCTTATAGCCTCTCATTCATAAATGTGGCGCGCTTCACACTCATGAACAAGACTCTACTAGACGTGGCTTATGAGACATCATCCTAGAATCATTCTAAACCTTGTTCTTTGAATACCAAGTTTGTCACGATCCAAGGGTACCCCCCTTCTGATATTTGAAGCTTCTTGGGTTTGGTCGTATAGTATAGAAGGTTTGTGGAAGGGTTTTCTTTGATTGCCTCTCCATTGACTGCATTGACCTAAAAGAATATTAAGTTCTTAAGGTCGGAAGCGTACGATAAGAGTGTTCAATAATCTATATTACCTTAAAAGAATGAACTCCTAACTTGAATGTTAAATTACTATAATATCCCTAACTTAGGTTGTGACTTTTTTGATGAGTTGTGACTTTTCTGATAAGTTGTGACTTTTTTGGAAGGGTTGTGATTTTTCGATGAGTTGTGACTTTTCCAAAGAGTTGTGACTTTTTCAAAGGGTTGTGACTTCTCAAAAGGCCGTGACTTTTCAGATAAGACACAAAAAAATACTTGTTGATACCATCCTTTGTTGACTATAAATAGAGAGGCTTCCTCTCATATTTTTCAGCCACAATTTTTTGTAATTTTCTACTCTTCTTCTTCTTGCATTTTAAATTTTTTTGTGTGATTTATTTTCGTTGAGTGAGTTTGAATAAAGTTGTAAGTGACGCCTTTGCTCTTAGTATATGTTGATTACTGTTGAGTTGTGAGTGGAAAGAAATATTCCTTTTTGGTGAAAATAGAAAATGTACATTTTTGTCGGTGTATTACTTGTGCCATTAGTTGCATGACAACCTGGTGCTGCCTTTTCTGCAATAATTTTATCATATCAAAATAAAATCAGTTGCTAATATAGTGGTTCGTTTGTAACTTACTAAGTGCATGGTTGTGGTGTTAACTCCCCTTTGATGATATGCTTCAATGTTCTACCAACAATAGAAGAATTAAGCAAAAAGAGGAGAAATTTTATCTTGAGGATTACATGAAACACATCTGTCCTTTCCCTTCACTCAATATTTCTCAGGTGTCTCTACGTTGCATTTTGTACCTTCACCTTCTCTCTTATTTTTTAACAGTTTGTGAAGGAACACACCATCATTATTATTGTCAAAATACGGTTGTCTTTACCTCCCCTTTAATAGTGATCTTTAATGTTTGAGTGAACTGCCTTGTTTTTTTCCTCGGAGTTGTTGACAGTTGAACCTCTCGATTGGTACTACCGAAAGGTCATCATTTTGCCTAATATATACATTAGTATGTAATGCTCCAATATATGAAGTTAGCATGGTGTAGTATAAAATTCATTTGTTTTTTTTAACAATTTCTCTTGTGATGTAAATATATACTTCTGAACATCTTTTTTCAAAATTATTAAACTTTTCAAGAGTTAGAGAATTGTCACAATTTGCTTTTTGATGCTCAAGACAACATAATGACTTTATTTATCAATGTTACTTATGTGATTTAGAATGTTAGGAAGTTTGCTTCAAATTAGGGTATTCCCCACCATTAGTTATCTCATGTTTTAGCTTCCGCACAGTATTTCTTTAATTCAGTATATTGTAGTATGCTCATGATATGCTAGTTCAGGATTATCTTGGGGTTATTCGTGATCCTAGGTCCTGTGTTAATGTCAAGGGGAAAGTCTCAGGGCGTGACATGTTGAGGCTTTCTCCCAAGGGGGAAATGGTGTTCTTCGATATCAAGGTTGTTTGTGTGTTCCCAATGTTAATGATTTGAGAGATCAAATTATATCGGAAGCCCATAGTTCTCAGTATTCCATTCACCCGGGAGCCACCAAGATGTACCGTGACTTGCGGGAGGTCTAACGGTGGAATGGGTTGAAGAAGGATATTACAAAATTTGTGGCTAAGTTTCCTAATTTTCAACAAGTGAAACTTGACCATCAAAGGTCGGGAGGTTTGTCCCAAGATATTAGTATTCCTACTTGAAAGTTGGAAGATTTGAATATGGATTTTATTATTGTTTTACCCCGCACCTGGTATCAACATGACTCGATTTGGGTTATTGTAGATCATATGACGAAGTCAAATTATTTCATTCCTGTCAAGGTTTCACAATTGGCGGAAGATTATGCTAAGTTTTATCTAAGAGGAAAGGTAAGGTTGCATGGGGTGCCTCTATCCATTATCTCCGATCGTGGTACCCTATTTACTTCTCAATTTTGGATTTTTTTCCAAAAAGGTCTTGGTACTCATGTCAATCTTAGTACGATATTTCATCTTCAAACTGATGGGCAAGCAGAGTGTACCCTCCAAACTTTGGAAGATATGTTGAGAGCTTGTGTGATTGACTACCAGGGTAATTGGGATGATCATTTTCCTTTAATTGAGTTTGCATATAATAATATATATCATTCAAGTATTGTTATGGATTCATTTGAAGCTCGTTATGGTGAGAGGTTTAGATCTCCTATAGGTTGGTTTGGAGTTGGTGAGGTTTCTTTGATAGGTCCTGAATTGGTACATGAGGCTATGGAGAAAGTTCGGCTTATTAGAGAAAAGTTGAAAATGGCTCAAAGTCGACAAAAGTCCTGGACAATATTAGTAGAAGAGATATTGAGTTTGATATTGATGGTTGGGTTTACTTGAAGATGAGTTTGATATTGATGATAAGGTTTACTTAAAGATTTCACCTATGAAGGGTATCATGAGGTTTGGAAAAAAAGGGAAGCTTAGTCCCCGGTATGTGGGCCTATATCAGATTTTGAGACGTATTGACAAAGTCTCTTATGAACTTGAGTTGCCTAATGATTTAGCACTAATATATCTGATATTTCATGTCTCTTTGTTGAATAAGTGGTTTGGAGATCCAACATCTATTATACCATTGGAGAGCTTTGGTATTAAGGAAACCCTTTCTTATGAACATGTCATGGTGGAGATTTTGGACCGGCAAGTTAGAAAGTTGAAGAATAAGGAAGTTGCATCCGTGAAGGTGTTGTGGAGGAATCAATTGGTTGAGGGTGCTACTTGGGAGGACGAAGCTGGTATGATGTCTTAATATCCTCATCTCTGTCCATCTGATTCTACTCTAGCTTGAGGTATTTAGTTCTTCATGGTTATTTCTTGTAAATTCATGGGTCTTAGTCATTCTCATATTTCCATATGCATGCATTTATGTTTTATGAAAAGATGTTTTAAAGTATATGTAAGCTTGGGGTCAATTTTCTATTTGATTATGTGTATTTGTGTGATTGCATTCATGTTGGGTTGTTAAATCTCTTTCCCCTACCCTTTTTAGGCTAACTTGAGTCTCATTTGAGGACGAATGTTCCTAAGGGGAGATATTGTAACACCTCGGATTTTGAAAAGGGAATAGGTTGCATGAATTTTTGTTACTGGTTCAGGTCTACAAGATTATTCTATGGTTCGTAGAAAAATTTAGAGGTCGTGACCAGTCTCACATGAATGGTAAAATAATTTTTGAAGATCACCCCCCAGTACCTCATCTTACGGATGAAAAGTACGGTCCATCGAGTGATCTATGGATCGTAGATGTATTCCATACAAACTATCTAGACTTAGTGAAATTTTGGGGTTAAATTTGAGTTATATGGCTAAGGTTTACGGACCGTAGGAAGTCCTATGGAACATAGAAGAGTCCCGCAAAAAGTTGGGTGGCTTTAAGGTCACAGTACTTGGTCTACGGTTGACCAGTACGGACCGTAGAAAGTTCTACGTTCCATAAGTCTGACTAGTAGACTAGTTCTGGCAGTTATTTATTAAGGGTTTTTGGGTCTTTCCCTAAATGTTGTAAGTATATTCTGTGTTGTTTTGGCCTTCATCCTAAGCCCTATTTAAAGACTCTTAAGTCCTAAATCTACCCACTTCAAACTCATTCTCCTATTATCCAAAAGTCTAGCAAAATTCATTCTCGTAAATTCCCTCTCAACCTAAGGAAGAAGAAGAATCTAGAATTCACTCCAAAGTCTTCAAATCACCAATCATATTGGTCTTTATGTAGCAAGGTATGTGGGTATTCACCCTTGGATCCACTCCTCCACGGGGTCCCCAAGGTTTTCAATTTCTCAATTTAATTTCAATTGGTCAAATTAGGGTTCTTCTTAAGTCTACATGGAATTTCCTCCAATTATTATTCAAACTATTGTTTCAATTTTATATTGAATGATTTAATGTAATTACATGATATTTAGTTGAAATCATATGGACCCATGCATGATTCATAATTTTTCAACTATGAACCTATGAACTATAAATTTTGAAGGATTATGCATGTCTTATAAAAATGATGTTTATGATGATAGGGTGTTTTTAGATGAAATTATCAATATTTTTTTGAAAGGTTTTTTCAAATACAAAGATGATCAAGATTATGAAAGGTATTTCTCACATATTGATTTACATTGGCGAAAGGTTTTTTCATGTATGCTTGAATTGTAATTTAACGAGTTATTCTATGTTTTGATCTTTAAGATGTGGATTTGGTATTGATCATTACCTTTCCTATGCTATAATGATATTTTCTTTTTATCTATTATGTTGGGAATAAAACTTAGCACCGCGAGGGCTTTGAGGTGGAGGCTCAAGTAGAGTAGTCTCTAGTAGTAACCTCAAGTCATTAACTACGTGCCCTCGTAGGATTGTCTTAAATGACCTAGCTAGTGTATCCACTTTAGCAAAAGATGATGTGTATGGATTCTACCTTGGAAAGTAGAATCCCCTTCTTTCGGTATGAGGGATATACTGGATTCCATGATATAGCTCTGATGGTTTTATTGTCGACTAAAGTTAATATCCCAGAAAAATGATTATGTTTCTTCAAGGCTTTCTTATGTCTCTTATTTTAAATGTACTCACTATATCTTATGACTTATGTGTTGTTTCTTTTTTAAAGATTCCAAATGTTCAAATGTTTGCCATGCATTACATGTTTAAGATATTTATGCCATCATAGCTATTTATGCATATTTCTACATACGTAGTACATTCCATGTACTAATAATACATACGTATGCCTACATTGTCTCATTAATGTAGGATCCGACGTTTCCAACTCTCACACTCGTGCCTACTTGATCATCCTACTGAATTCAAGAGTTGGTGAGTCCTCATGTTCTGAAGACCGAGACACTTTTAATTTCTTTATATATTTCTAGTTTTTGGATGATGTATGTGGTGTATGGGTTATGTCTCAACCACTTCTTTCTATGTTTTAGATGGCTTGTTGAAACTATGTTAGACTTCTGATGTGTCAAACTCTTACGAAATAAGAAAATGTTTCTCTGAAATCTTTATTTCTATTTTCTTGTATGATGTATGCTAAGTGTCTTGTCTAGGGCCTTTCAGGGTTCTATACATCATGTTATACCTGAGGTATACTTTGGGTTATGACATCCTTTTGGTATTGACTCTGTGTTTCTTTTCCTTTTGTTTTTTCTTAGTTCTAAACTTAAAGAAGTCTCTCTCACCGCAATAAATTCTTTAGCTTGAATCTTTGAGGTCGTACCTTTCTTAAGATCCTTCTTTCTTTTTTCAACTCAGCAAAAGGAGATGCTTTCCCATGACACGCGATGCTTAACTCCATGTCATGTGCTTGTGTAACAAGCTCTTCAAAGTTTATGATTTAATTCCTCGTAGGATGTACAGATGACCCAATGTATCTTTCCATCACAAATATATCTATAAGTGTCACGACCCAGGGGTATACCCTAGAAGTAACACGATATACTTGACCGCAAGGGGGTCTCATACAAGCCCTTAGCATATCATGAACATAAGATAATAGAAAATACGAAAAATTTAAAACTTTTTACAATAGAAGTCATTTTAATAAAAGCAAGTGGAAGTCTTTATGTACTTTGTCTCAAACCATCTAATATAACTTTAGAATAAACTCTTGGGACACAGCCCATACAATAGTCTCAAAACATCAAATAAAGACCTAAAGGAAATGGTGGGTTTTGTCCTCGAAGCTATGAGGACTCACCAAAATCTTCAACTCCTTAGCTCCTTAGAAACCTAGCTTCAAGATAGAGCTCAAGTCTCCAAACCCTACATTTGATTAGAATGTAGGCAAAGTAACGCGTTAGTACAAAATGTACTAAATATGTTAGCTAGCATAATCATAAGAGCATAATACAAGGGTTAATCAATATAAGACATAATCCAAAATCATATGAAACACTTCATGAAACATAAGACATAAGCATAAGAGATAATATCATAATCATAGTAAGAAAAGTCTCCAACATAAGCATCATATAAGTATTACTTGACACTTAGTCATCTATACCATAATAGAACTATTCTCAAGTAACCTCAAAAGCATACATGTTAAAAGCATGAATAGCATCCCATAATACCACCCAAGCCAAGCATCCTTTTTTTGTCATCTTAATCATAGTCTATATACATGGTCAAGTTCTTATGCTTCTCTATCATAAGGGCACCATACTTCTAGCTAACCTCAAAGCACACTTGTGCACTGCATGAAAGGCATCCCATACTACCCTTCACACCAAGCATAACCTTGAAGTTATCCTAGTCATACTTACCCTCCTTTGGTCTCATGATTAACTTACTTAATATAGACAAAGGAACTATCGCCTTTAGTCAATCATATCTTGGGAGGCTACTATAGCAACAACCCAAGCTAAGTCTATAATGTATATGAGAACATTTCATAAGTAGCTTCAAGTCATATTTGTAAAATGTATGAATAGCATCCCATACTACTATCCACACTAAGTACCACTTTAGGCTATCACACATACTAACTATTTGGGGACTAGTTCCTCTTTACTATTTTCCATTAGTTATTTAAGGTACTTCTCTATTAGTACTAGGAAAGTCACAACACATGAATGGAGTCTATTTCCCAACTTCAAGGCTACCAAGGAATAGCACCCTTATAGGCTAAACCATGCTATCATCTTTCTAACATAACTATATTATGCTAAACTAACTACCTTGGAAGACACACTAACATGCAAGCCAAAGCTACTCTAGCAAAGGTACAACTGTTCCATCCTAGCTACCATGAAATAGTCCTAGACCAACTAAGTCATGCTATCCTTACAAGTACACTATGATACCATTGTAAGCTATCCTTAGGAGAGTATGATTCTCAATCCTAAGCTACTCTTAGGAGAGTATAAGTCCTCAATCCTAAGCTACCATGACTAACCATAACTCAAGCTACC
The DNA here is from genome assembly GCA_029582685.1 of Solanum piurae. Lineage (NCBI taxonomy): Eukaryota > Viridiplantae > Streptophyta > Magnoliopsida > Solanales > Solanaceae > Solanum > Solanum piurae. The sequence goes on along the minus strand of JAJOOO010008087.1, from coordinate 1,347 downwards.
CTTGAAATGCATCTTTCAATGCAAAGTCAAGCTTCCCTTAGGAAAGTATGGATCCTCAATCCTAAGCTACCCTTGAAATGTATCTTACAATGCAAAGTCAATCTACCCTTACAAGCACACCAAGATTCTAATGTAAGTTTTCCTTAGGAGAGTATGATTCTCAATCCCAAGCTACCCTTAGGCGAGTATAAATCTTCAATCGTAAAGCTACCATGAATTGGTGTTGACCAAACCAAGTCATGCTATCATGAAGGCATCCTAACAATGCTAGTTCAAGCTACCCTTAGGAGAGTATAAGTCCTCCATCCTAGGCTACCATGACTACTCCTAACTCATGCTACCATGAAATGCATCTTACAATTCCAAGTCAAGTTATCCCTTAAGGGAGTATAAATCCTCAATCCTAAGTTATTCTATCTTGGTCTTGTCTTACCAAGTCAAGCTACACATGAAGGGATCATATATCACAACTTCAAGCTATTCTAGTCTAATATGCTTTGATACATTTTAGGTTATTATGCCAACCTAGAATCATTCTATGTGAAAGAACCTTGGATCTCATAGCATATTCATGCCTAAGTGTGTAAGTGAGAATAGACTTTCAACAACACACAACAAGATCACATAATATTGGCCTTACCTTCAAAGCCCTAGCATTGATGACTACAAGCCCTATTCTCAAGCTTTACTTCATACTATCATCTTTATACCTAGATTTCAAGGTATTCTAATCACATTCTCCATTAGTAGGTGATTCTAGTAATAATTGATCATAAAGGTTCAAGTTTGTCACGACCCAGGGGTATACCCTAGAAGTAACACGATATACTTGACCGCAAGGGGGTCTCATACAAGCCCTTAGCATATCATGAACATAAGATAATAGAAAATACGAAAAATTTAAAACTTTTTACAATAGAAGTCATTTTAATAAAAGCAAGTGGAAGTCTTTATGTACTTTGTCTCAAACCATCTAATATAACTTTAGAATAAACTCTTGGGACACAGCCCATACAATAGTCTCAAAACATCAAATAAAGACCTAAAGGAAATGGTGGGTTTTGTCCTCGAAGCTATGAGGACTCACCAAAATCTTCAACTCCTTAGCTCCTTAGAAACCTAGCTTCAAGATAGAGCTCAAGTCTCCAAACCCTACATTTGATTAGAATGTAGGCAAAGTAATGCGTTAGTACAAAATGTACTAAATATGTTAGCTAGCATAATCATAAGAGCATAATACAAGGGTTAGTCAATATAAGACATAATCCAAAATCATATGAAACACTTCATGAAACATAAGACATAAGCATAAGAGATAATATCATAATCATAGTAAGAAAAGTCTCC